>BNST01001775.1:0-25720 GCA_019650275.1 Xylocarpus granatum | reverse complement strand
TGATAGTGGAGGAAAAAAATTGCACACAGAAGATGCGTATGCACATCCAAATGATGGTAACGCTAAGGACACAAGTGTTCTAGGACCTGACTTGGTATGTCTGAATGCCAAGTTAAAGGTGCAGATGCCTTGTGATAAGTAGAACAATGCATCTGCCAAACGTCCTGATTCAACTATTAATGTTCATGCTACTACTTATACATCTCTACCATATTAGTTGCAGAACTGCCGTCTACATCTTCATTAGAACTGACCAGGTTGGAGAGACAGCAAATTGATTTGGATGCAGGATTAAATAGGTCTTTGAATGGATTGCAAGAACATTCCAATGCTTCTACAAATTATCCACCAGAGCAAGCACAATCTGCCCTGTTGGCTAAACCTGGATCAGAAGACAAAGTTCCTAATCATATTCCTGTCCAGATTGAAGGACTTGCTGATCTTTCACGGACAGCATCAAAAGCTGCAAGAGATAAGACCTTTAGACCATTCATTGTTCAAACTGCAGTGGAAAATATGCATAGCAAGCAGCAAGCTTTACAAGGCACAAATATGGATCAAACGCCATCATCTGCATCTGTTACAACTTGAACACTGAAGATCTAGACATTCCATGCAACGTTAAAGATTTCTCTAGCACTCAAAAAATTAGCAAAGGGGATCCAGCAATGATGCAGGAAGATCAAGAAAGCTGCATGGACAGCAAGGATGAAGCAGAGGCAGTACACCCCCGGATCATGCAGAAGAAGGCAAAATCAACTTGCATGCAGTAGGGGCAACCACCAAGCCTACTGCAATGAGGCTGTTCCCAACCATAAATGACAAGAATATTTTGGTGTTGATTGATAGTGGAGCCACCCATAACTTCATCAACACAAAACAGGTCAAAACACTCCAGCTATGTCCGAAAAGGATTGCACCCTTTGAGGTAAGAGTGGCAAGCGGACAAAAGCTCAAGTGCATGCAAGTTATCAAGGCAGCAGCAATGCAGATTCAAGGAGTCAAAATAGAAAATGGAACTGCATGTGTTAGCCTTGGCAGGCCTTGATGTGGTTTTAGGCAATGCGTGGCTTAAAACCATAGGCAAGATAATGTTTGACTACAAATCCATGGCCATGTGCTTCCAATGGAAGGGAAGGGACTGCACGTGGGAGGCATGCACCACCAATACAGTGCATCATTGTAAGGTAAGTACCCTTGGATGACCATACAGAAAAAGGGAACAATGTTTTGCAGTTCTCTTGGCCACAAAGGTGGAAAACATGGGCCAAACATCATGAAGGACAGAACACGCACGAAGACATACCATTGACAGTAAGGAACCTATTGGAGCAGTTTCGGAGATGTCTTAGGAGAGCCACAAAGGATACCACCCTCAAGACATTACGACCATGCCATCCCATTAATCGATGAAACCAAGGCGATTAATGTAGCACCTTACGGTACGCGCACTGCCAAAAGAACAAGATCAAAAGACAAGTGGAAGAGATGCTACAGCAAGGTATTATCCAACCTAGCACTTCCCCTTTTTCTTCTCCCATTTTACTTGTTAGAAAGAAAGACAGAACTTGGAGGTTTTGCACTGATTATCGGGCACTCAACCAAACAACTGTCAAGGATCATTTTTCGATCCCAACAATTGATGATATGCTGGATGAGTTACATGGAACAAAGCTGTTCACCAAGCTGGATCTCAAGGCTAGATATCATCAAATATGCATGAAAGAAGAGAACATGCAGAAGACAGCATTTCAAACTCATAGTGGACACTACGAGTACCTAGTCATGCCCTTTGGACTATGCAACGCACCCTTCACCTTTCAAGCAGCTATGAACGACATCTTCAAACCTTATTTGTGCAGGTTTGTCTTAGTTTTCTTTGATGACATTTTGGTCTATTCCAGGAACCATGATGATCACATAGAACACTTAGCAAAAGTGACTTGAGGTACTAAGAAGAAATCACTTCGTTATCAAGGCATCCAAGTGCACGTTCATGCAAGAGGAGATTGAATACCTCGTCACATCATATCCGGAGATGGAGTGAAGGTAGACCAACAGAAAATAGGAGCCATGCAAACATGGCCAACTCCTAAGAATGTCACAGAAGTTAGAGGATTTCTAGGCTTGACAGGCTACTATCGCCGATTTGTTCGAAAATACGGCGCCATAGCAAAACCATTAATGGATTTTTCTGAAGAAGGATGGACTCCTATGGACAGAGAAGAGTGAAGACGCATTCAAGTTGTTGAAGCAAGGCTATGTGTGAGACCCCAGTGTTAGCACTGCCCTGACTTCAACCAAACCTTCGAGCTTCACACCGACGCATGTCAAGATGGAATAGGTGCTGTCCTGAGTCAAGCTGGAAGACCTGTTGCATACATGAGCAGAGTCATAGGGCCCATGAAGAAGGAATGGTTAGTATACGCCAAGGAGATGTTGGCCATCATCCATACAGTCAGGTATGGCAACCTTACTTTCTTGGGAGAAAATTCCTGATCATTACAGATCAACAACCCTTGAGAAGCCTCATGGAGCAGAAAATTATCACCCTAGAGCAGCAAAAGTTCCTTTTCAAGTTACTAGGTTATGAGTATAAAAAAATATACAAACCAGGCAAGAAAATCAAGGTGGCAGACGCATTGTCCAGAAGCAATAGAGGTCAAGCATTGTGGACAGCATGTGAGCCTAATGACACATGCCTCACTGCCATCAGAGGAACCGAGTGGAATGTATGGACAGAAATCAAGGAGGCAATAGAGATTGACCCTCAAAGCCAAGAGCTCATAGAGAAGATCAAGAATTTGGATCTTAAGGTTAGTAAATTCACCCTTAAGAACAGATATATTTGGCACAACCAGCAGGTGTATGTACCAAACATATCGGAACTAAGAGAAAAGATCTTGAATCACTTCCATAACTCACGGGAAGGAAGACATTCAGGATGGTTCTGTACTTACATGTGGATCAAGCTATTCTTTTGGCTGGAAGGATTCGAGGCAGAAGACAAGAAGAAAGACATCAATTGTGACATTTGCCAATGGATAAAACCAGAAGATGGCAAGACCAAAGGATTGCTACAACCTTTGCCATTACCCATACAAGTTTGGGAAGACCATAATGACATCCAGAAGCAATGTTTTCCTAATTTCCACCTTGAGGAAAAGGTGAGTCTCCAAGAAAAGGGGGATTGTTGAGGACCTTAGGAGGCAAAGGGAGCATGAGCGAATGCGCACAAGGCCCAAGCAGCAAGAGAGGCAGAAACAGGCCAGAATGTGCACAAGCATGCAAGCAAGTGAAGCACGGCCAGGTTCTGACTCAGTCCTAATTGATTGCGGAAATCCAAGCCAAGAAGAAGACCAGCATTGGCAGGACATGCATGAAGCAATCCAAGTAGGAAAACGCGATTGACGGCATGAAGAACTCCAGCAGCCGCAAGATGTCATGGCAGGTTTACTTTAGCAAGATGACCACGCCAAAGAGAAGTCTTGGAGAGGAAGGACACGCCATAGAAAAGTTCTAATCCAAGAAGGAAATGGCAAGAAGAAGTTCAGAAGCTGTAGGAGAGAAGATAAGATAAGGACAGAAAGACTTAGTCAAAGTAAGAATTCTAGTCCAAGTAGGAATTCGAGAAAGACTAAGAATCCTAGTAGAATTAGGAAACAATGGGATAAAGTCTATCTTAATAATGTTTTAGATGACTTAGAAAAGCTTGTTGACTTAGGAAAACATATCCTTAGTGGATAAGAAACCTTAGTACTAGTTGAATTAGGATAAGGCTGTCTTAGGTCTATAAATACAACCCATTATTTGTGAAGAGGCATATGCTCCGAATTTGTACTTTTCTCACTCATTAATCAAGAATCAAAGTTAGCATTCTTGCTTCCATTCTTGTTTATATTTCAGTTATCTTTTAAGAGTTGTCTTGAGATAACTTGGGCTTAAGACAAGGTTAAGAGTTGTCTTCCTTGCTTAAAAGCTTAGGTTGAAGTCAAAGTTGTCTTCTTCGACCAAGGCAAGTTGTGATAGGTTTAAGAGTTGTCTTGCCTATCCAACATATCCTTTTATATATTAGTTAACCCCAAGGGCAGCTTAGGGGATGTAAATATACAAAAAGAACTCAAGAATCAAATGGGACAGCAAGTTAGGAAGGTTTTTAGTATACATGCTAACCCTTAAGGTGTAGAAAAGTTGGGGAAAAAATCGAGACCCTAACACGAATGGGCCTGATGCAACTTCCATGCTTGAAGGAATGTTTCGGTCACTCCCGACAGTTTGTCCCATTTACTGTCCAACACACCCAACACCTCTGCCGTGCCTGTAGGGATGTTCTGGTTGCTCCCAGATGGTTGTCTCATGCACTGCCCAACACGTCCGAAGCCTCTGCCACACCTGTGCGGGGATGTTCCGGTCACTCCCAAAAGTTCATCCCGTGCACTGCCGAATGTGCCCGATGCCGCTGCCATGCCCGTGGAAATGTTCTGGTCACTCCCGGAAGTTCGTCCTTCACACTGCCAAATGCACACGATGCCTCTACTGCACCAGTGAGGATGTTCTGGTCGCTCACAGAAGTTCATCCCATGCACTGATCAATGTGCCTGAAGCCTCTGCTGAGCCCACAGGGATGTTTTGGTTGCTCTTGGAAGTTTGTCTCATGCAATGCTGAATGCACACGACCCATTTTCACGCCCACGGTGATATTCCAGTCGCTCTCAGAAGTTTGTCCTGAGCATGCCCAACACGTCTAATGCCTCTACCGAGCCTGCAGTGATTTTCTGGCTGCACCCTTAAGTTCACCCCGCACACTGTTGAACACGCCTGAAGCCTCTGCTGCACCTGTGGGATGTTGCGATTGCTCCTGAATGTTCACCCCAGGCACTGCCAAATGTGTCCGATGCCCCCAAAGTTCGTACCTCACACTGTTAAACACACTCAACACCTCTGTGGCACCCATGGGGATGATCCAAACGTTATCGAAAGTTCATCCGGTGCACTGCCTAATGCATCCAAAGCCTCTACTGCACCCACGAGGATTTTCTGATTGTTCCTAGAAGTTCATCCTGCACACTGCCGAATGCACCCAATGCCTCTGCTGTGCCCGTGGGGATGTTCTGGTCACTCCTGAAAATTCGTCCCGTGCGCTATCCAACGCACCCAAAGCCTCTGTCGCACCTGCAGGGAAGTTCCAGTCGCTCACGGAAGTTCATTCCACACACTGCCAAACATGCTCAATGTCTTTGCCACGCCAGTGGGGATGTTTCGGTCATTCTTGGAAGTTCATGCTGAGCTCTGCCGAATGCGTTCAGCACCTCTTCTGAGCCTGCGGGGAATTTTCAGCTGCTCCCAGAAGTTCATCCCACGCACTGCCAACACGCGTGATGGCACTGCTGAGCCCACGGGGATGTTCTGGTCGCTCACGGAAGTTCATCCAGTGAACTGCCGAATGCGCCTGACTCCTCTGCTGTACCCGCAGGGATGTTCTCAGTCTCTCCTGGAAGCTTGTCCCATGCACTGCCCAATGCGCATGAAGTTTCTCCCACGCCTGTGGGGATGTTCCGGTCACTCCTGGAAGTTCGTCCCATGCACTGTTGAATGTGTCTGACTCCACTGCCGCACTTGCAGGGATGTTCTAGTCGCTCGCAGAAATTCCTCCCGAGCACTACCGAACGCATCCAGTGCCTCTGCTGAGCCCACGGGATATTTCAGTCACCCCCCGGAAGTTCGTCCTGTGTACTGCCAAATGAGCCCAATGCCGCTGCCACGCCTGCTGGGATTTCCTGTTGCTCCTGGAAGTTCATCCTGCACACTGCCGAATGCGCCCGATACCTCTACTGCACCTGCCGGGATGTACCGGCTGCTCACGAAGTTTGTACCACGCACTGCCGAACGTGCCCGATGCCTCTGCCCCACGTGCAGGGATATTCTGGTTGCTCCCAAAAATTTATCCCGAGCACTGGCCAACACATCTGACACTTCTGCCGAGCCTGCATGGATTTTTTGGTCACTCCCTAAAGTTCATCCCGCACACTTCCAAATGCGTCCCGAAGCCTCTGCTGCGCTCATGGGGATGTTCTAGTCGTTCCCTGAAGTTCATCCTGAACACTGAGAAACGCGTCAAAGGCCTCTGCCATGCCCGGTGGGATGTTTTGGTCAGCTTCCAGAAGTTCATCCCACACACTGCCCAATGCACCCGAAAGTCTCTGCTGTGGCCGCGGAGATGTTTCAGTTGCTCCTGGAAGTTGTCCCTCACATTGCGAAGTCGACAGCCGTGCCCACAGGGATGTTCTGGTCACTCCCAGAAGTTCACCTCGTGCATGGCACGCACCCGACACCTTTGCCACGCCCACAGGGATGTTCCGAGTCGCTCCCGGAAGTTCATCCTGAGCACTGCTGAACGCGTCCGATGCCTCTGCTGAGCCTGCGGGGATTTTCTGGTTGCTCCCAGAAGTTCATACTGCACACTGCCAAGTGCACCCAAAAGCCACTGCCACGCCTGCAGGGATGTTCTGGTTGCTCCTGCAAGTTCATCCATGCACTGCCCAATGCATCCAAAGCCTCTGCCATGCCCACGGGGATGTTCTGGTCACTCCTGGAAGTTCATCCCAGTGCACTATCAAATGTATCGTCACCTCTGCCATGCTCCCAGGATGTTCTGGTCGCTCCGAAGTTTGTCCCGAGCACTACCGAACACGTCCATGACTCGGTGACCCACGTATCGGTGCCCCACTGCGCACTGCCAATGCCTGACCACTGCAGGGATGTTTGTGCTCCCGAATTCTCGCGCAGGAATGCTACACTCTGCTGTGCCCCTAGGGAAGTTCGGTTGTCCCAAAGCGTCTCATGCACTGCCCAATGTGCACGAAGCCTCTCCCGCACCCACAAGGATGTTCCGGTGCTCCCGGAAGTTCATCCCTGCACTGCCGAGTGTGTCTGACTCCACTGCAGGGCCCACGGGATGTTAAAGATCGCTCCCCTAAAGTTCATCCCAAGCACTGCCGAACGTGCCCAATGCCTCTGCTACGCTGCAGGGTTGTTCCAGTTGCTTCTAGAAGTTCATCCCACGCACAGCCAAATGCGACCGAGACATCTACTGCACTTGCGGGAATGTTCTAGTCACTCCCGAAAGTTCATCCTGCACACTGCCCGACTCACCTGAAGCCTCTGCCCTGCCCACTGGGGGTGTTTTGGTCACTCCCATGGAAGTTCAATCCGTGGACTGCCCAATGGGTCCAAAGCCACGGAAGCGCCCACAGGGATGTTCTGGTCACTCCTGGAAAGTTCGTCTTGCAAAATGCCGAATGTGTCCAATGCTGCCACAGTGCCCACGGGGATCTTCCGGTCTCTCCCAGAAGTTTGTCCCGTGAACTGCCCAAATGGGCTTGATGCCTCTACCATGCCCACGGGGATGTTTTGACTCCCAGAAGTTTGTCCCACACACTGCCAAATGTGTCCAATGCCGCTGCTAGCACATGAGTGATGTTCCGGTCGCTCCTCGAAGTTTCGTCTCGCACACTGTCCAAAGTGTCTGCAAGCCTCTGCCGTGCCCGAGGGGATGTTCTGGTTGATCCCAGAAGTTCATCCCATGCACTTCCTAAATGTGCCAAAGCCTCTGCCGACACCTGCAAGGATGTTCCGGTCGCTCCCAGAAGTTCATCCTGCTCACTGCCCCAGCAAGCATGTTCGGGGTTGCTCCTGGAAGTTCGCCCTGTACACTGCCAAATGCATCCAATGCCTCTTCCACACCTGCAGGGATGTTCTGGTCGCTCCTTGAAGTTCATCCTAAGCACTGTCAAATGCACCCAACACCACTGTCGCGCCCATGGGGATTGTCCGGTCCTACCCTGGAAGTTTGCCCACGCACGCTGCCCAACACACCCGAAGCCTCTACTGCACACTGTGGGGATGTTCCGGTTGCTTCCGAAAGTTCATCCGCACAGCTGTCAAACGCACCCAATGCTTCAGCTTCATCCGCGGGGATGTTCTGGTCTCTCCCAGAAGTTCATCCCACACACTGTCCCAACGTGCCTGAAGCCTTTTCTGCACCTGTAGGGATGTTCCGGTCACTCCTGGAAGTTTATTCCACAAGTTCTTCCCACACACTGCTGAATGCACCCAATGCCTCTGCCATGGCCACGGTGATGTCCTAGTCGCCCTGGAAGTTTGTCCTGCACACTGCCTAACACACCTGAAGTCTCCGCCACGCCTACAGGGATGTTCTGGTCACTCCCAGAAGTTCGTCTTGCACACTGCCGAATGCGCCTGATGCCTCTTCCATGCCCACGGGCATGATCCAGTCACTCCTAGAAGTTCATTCTGTGCACTGGCCAACACACCGAATCCTCTACCATGCCCATGAGGATGTTTCAGTTGCTCCTGGAAGTTCATCCCGCACATTGCTGAACATGCCTGATGCCTCTCCCACACCTGCAGGGATGTTCCGGTCACTCCCGGAAGTTCGTCCCAAGAACAGCTGAACACACCTAACACCGCTGTGTGCCTGCAGGGATTTTTCGATCACTCCCAAAAGTTCATCTTGTGCACTGCCGAATGCGCCTAGTACTTCTACTGCACCCGCGGGGTTGTTCCGATCACTCCTGGAAGTTCGTCCCAAGCACAGCTGAACACACCCGACACTGCTGTTGTGCCTGTAGGGATTTACCGATCAATCCCAAAAGTTCATCCCGTGCACTGGTGAATGTGCCTAATGCTTCTACTGCACCCACGGGGATTTTTCGGTCTCTCCCAGAAGTTCAACCCGTGCACTGCTGAACGCTCACAACACTGCTGCCATGCCAGCAGGGATTTTCCAGTTGCTCCCGGAAGTTCATCCCCACACTGCCGAACTCGCCTGGCACCTCTGCTATGCCCACGGAGATGTTCAGGTCGCTCCTAGAAGTTCGTCCCACACACTCCCCATTACGCCCAAAGCATCTTCTGTGCCTGCAGGGATGTTCCGTTTGCTCCCTGGACATTCGTCCTGCAAACTGCCGAATGTGCCAAATGCCTCTGCTGCTCCCTCAGGGTTGTTCCGGTCACTCCTGGAAGTTCATCCCATGCACCGCCCAATGTGCCCAAAGCCTCTGCCGTGCCCGTGGGAATATTCCAGTTGCTTCCCAAGGCTTCGGTCGCATTGGGCAGCAAGGCTTGTCCCACGCACTGCCCAATGCGACAGAAGCCTCTACTGTGCCCAAGGATATGTTCCAATTGCTCCCGGATGTTCGTCCCATGCACTGCCCAATGTGCCCAAAACCTCTGTTGCACCCACGGGGATGTTCTGTTCGCGCCCTGAAGTTCATCCGGCACCAATGCCATGCCTGCAGGGATATTCTGATTGCTCCCGGAAGTTTGTCCCACGCACTGCCCAATGTTCCTGAATCCTCTACTGCACCTGCGGGGATGTTCTGATCACTCCTGGAAGTTCGTCCCGTGCACTGTCCAATGCATCCAAATCCTCTACCGCGCTCGTGGGGGTGTTTCAGTTGCTCCTGGAAATTCGTCCCGTGCACTGTCCAATGCGCCCGAATCCTCTACCATGCCCGCGGCAATGTTCAGTCACTCTTGGAAGTTTGTACTGTAAACTGCCGAGCACGTCTGATGCCACTCCCATTCCTGTAGAGATGTTCTAGTCTCTCCCAGAGGTTCATCCTGTGCACTGCTGAACGCATCCAATGCCTTTGCCGCGCGAGCGGGGATGATCCAGTCGCTCCTGGAATTTAATCTTGCACCTTGACAAATGCGCCTGAAGCCTCTGCCATGACCACAGGGATGCTCCAGTTGCTCCCGGAAGTTCATCCTGTGCACTGCCCAACAGGCTCGAAGCCTCTGCTGCACCCACGGGCATCATCCAGTCGCTCGTCAAAGTTTGTCATGCACACTGCTGAACGCGCCCGATGCTGCTGCCACATCTGCGGGGATGCTCTGGTCGCTCTTGGAAGTTCACCCCGCGCACTGCCGAATGCACCCAATGCCTCTGCCGTGCTTGCAGGGATGCTCCAGAAGCTCTGGGAAGTTCGTCTCACACACTGCTGAATGTGCCCAATGCTGCTGCCATGCCCGCAGGGATGTTTCAGTCGCCTTTGGAAGTTCATCTCACGCACTGCCAATTGTGTCTGATGCCTCTGCCCCGCCCGTCAGGATGTTCCGGTCACAGCCGGAAGTTTGTCCCACACACTAATGAACACAGCCGACGCCTCTCCCACGCCCACAGAGATGTTCTGGTTGCTCTCGGAGTTCCTCCCACGCACTGCCGAACATGCCCCACACCTCTGCCGCACCAGCGGGGATGTCCCAGTCACTCCCCCTAGTTCATCCCTCACGCTGCACAATGTGCCCAAACCTCTGCTGCACCTGCAGGGATGTTCCAGTCGCGCCCAGATGTTCATCCCATGCACTGCCCAACGTGCCCGAAGCCTCTTCCTCGCCCACGAGGAAGTTTCCGGTTGCTCCCGAAAATTCATTTTATGCACTGCTGAACGTGTCCAACATTGCTGCCACACCACAGAGATGTTCGGGTCGCTCCCAGAAGTTCATACCATGCTCTGTGGAATGTTCCCAATGCAGATGCCGTGAATGCGAGGATGTTCGGGTCGCTCTTGGAAATTCATCCCATGCATTGCCCAGCATATTCAACGCCACTGCCATGCCCCCGCAGGGATGTTCCGGCCGCTCCTGGAAGTTCATCCCATGCATTGCTCAGCACGCCACACACCCAAAGCCGCTGCCGCGGCCACGGGGATGTTTCGGATATTATGGGAAGTTCATCCTGTGCAATGCCCAATACTTCCGAAGCCTCTGCCGTATCCGCGGCGACGTTCGGGTCACTCCCAGAAGTTCATCCCACTCAGAGGCAAACATGCACGATGCCACTGCTGTATTGATAGTGTTGCACCGGGAAGTTCATCTGGTGCACTGCTGAATGCGCCTGAAGCCTCTGCTGCACCCACGCAGATGTTCCGGTCACCCCCAGAAATTTGTCCCCTGCACAGACTAACGTGCCTGACGCCGCTGCCACACCCACGGGGATGTTGCGGTTGCTCCCGGAACATCATTCCCCATGCTACCAAATGCACCAGAAGCTGCTTCTGTGCCCGTGGTGATGTTCCGGTTGGTCCTGGAAGTTCATCCCGACCACTGCCAAACGCGTTCAATGCCTCTGTCAAGCCCATGGGGATTTTCCAGTCAATCCCAAAAGTTCATCCTGCACACTGCCGAATGTGCCTGATGCTGCTGCCATGCCAGCAGGGATGTTCTGGTCACTCCCACAAGTTCGTCACGAGCACTGCCGAACACACCTGCTGCCTCTGCCAAGCCACGGGGATTTTCCAGTTGCTCCCGGAAGTCCATCTGTGCACTACCAAACGTGCCCAACACTGCTGCCGTGCCCGTACAGATGCTCCAGTTGCTCCTAGAAGTTTGTCCTGCTCACTGCTGAATGCGCCCGATGCATCTACCACGCCCACAGGGATTTTTCGGTCGCTCCTGAAAGTTTGTCCCGCACATTGCTGAACACGTTTGATGCTACTGTTGTGCCCGCGGGGATGTTCCGGTCACTCCCGGAAGGTTGTCCCGAGCACAGCCAAACATGGAGGACACCTCCACCTGCCCATGAGGATGTTCCGGTCGCTCCCAAAAGTTCATCCCGTGCACTGCCAAATGCACTCAATGCCACTGCAGCCCCAGTGTAGACGTTCCTGTCACTCTGCAAAGTTCATCCCTTGCACTGCCAAATGAGCCCGACTCCTCTGCCGCGCCCGTGGGGATGTTCCAGTCACTGCTGGAAGTTTGTCCCGCGCACTGTCCAACACAATCGATGACCCTGCCATGCCCGCGGAGATGTTCCGGTCACTCCCAGAAGTTCATCTCACACACTGCCAAACACATCAAATGCCAATGCCACGCCTGCAGGGATGTTCTGGTCGCTCCCCGAAGTTTGTCCCTTGCACTGCTGAACGTGCCCTCACATCTGCCACGCCCATGGGCACGCTCCAGTCGCTTCCAGAAGTTTGTCCCATGCACTGCCAAACGCACTAAATGCCTCTACTGTGCCTGCAGGGATATGCCGGTCGCTCTTGGAAGTTTGTCCTGCACACTGCCGAACACGCTCGAATCCTCTGGTATGCCAGTGGGGATTTTCTGGTCACTCCCGGGAGTTCATCCTGACCAATGCCGAATGAACCTGACACCTCTGCCGAGCCTGCAGGGATTTTCTGGTTGCTCTTGGAACTTTGTCCCACGCACTACCGAACACACTAAACGCAGCTGCCGCGCCCACAGGGATGTTCTGGTCACTCCTGGAAGTTCGTCCCATGCACTGGTCAATGTGCCGGAAGCCTCTTCTGCACCAGGGGGGATGTTCCGGTAGCTCCCAGAAGTTCATCCCGCACATTGCCGAACTGTTGAGGTCCCAATTTCTTGGCCCAACTTTTCTACACCTTACTTGTTAGACTCTTGAAGACCTCTCGTAACCTGTTGTCCCATTTGATTCTTGAGTTCTTTTCTTTGATTCTTGTCCCCTAGGCTGTCCCTCGGGATTAACTAATGATAAAAGGATATGTTGGATAGGCAAGACAACTCTTAAACCTATCACAACTTGCCTTGGTTGAAGAAGACAACTCTTAACTTCAACCTAAGCTCTTAAGCAAGGAAGACAACTCTTCACCTTGACTTAAGTCCCAAGTTATCTCAAGACAACTCTTAAAAGATAACCAAAATATAAATAAGAATATAAGCAAGAATGCTAAAGCTTGATTCTTGATTAATGAATAAAAACATACAAATTCAGAGCATATCTCCATGCTATCAAATAATGGGTTGTATTTATAGCATTGGACAGCCTTATCCTAATTTAACTAGTACTTAAGTTCCTTATTCACTTAGGATAAGTCTTCCTAAGTCAACAAGGTTTTTGAAGACAGCTAGAATCTTATCAAAATAGACCTTATCCAAATGTTTCCTAATTCTACTAAGATTCTTGGTCTTTCTTGAATTTCTACCTAGACTAGAATTCCTACCTTATCTTATATTCTACAGCGGCTGGACTTCCTCTTCTAGGACTAGGACTCTCAATGAGTACCCTTCTGCCCTTAGAATTCCTCTTGTCATGGCTATCCTATTGCTACTGGAATTCATCATGCGTGTCCTGCTGCTGATAGAACTCTTCTTGGCATAGATGCCCTGCTGCTGCTGGAATTCTCCTTGGGTTGGATGTCCTGCTGCTGCTGGAACTCTGCTTGGCATAAATGTCCTCCTACTGCTGGAACTCTTCTTGACACGGACGTCCTGCTGCTGCTGGAGTTCTTCTTGATGTGATTTTCCTTTTTCTGCTAGAACTCTTGTTGGTGTGAATGTCCTTCATTAATTAGGATTAAGTCAAATACTAGCCAGGCTTCACTGCTGGGCTGCATACTTGCTGTTGCCATGCTGCGTGTGCACTTTTCCAGGCCCATGCTCTCCTCGGCTGCCTCATTTTCTGGCTATTTCATTTGCTGCATACTTAGGTTCTCAACATGAACGTGCCTAACACATCTGCCATGCCTGTGGGGGTGTTCTGGTCAGTCCAGAAAGTTTGTGCCACACACTACTGGATGCACCCGATGCCGCTACTGAGCCCGCGGGATATTCCGGTCACTCCCCGAAGTTCGTTGTGCGCACTGCCGAACGCACCTGATGCCTGTGCCGCGCCCACAGGGATGTTCTGGTCACTCTTGGAAGTTCATCTCATGCACTGCCAAATGCGCCTGATGGCACAGCTGCACCTGTGGGAATGTTCTAGTCTCTCCCAGAAGTTCGCCGGATGCACTGACCAACATGTCAGAAGCCCCTGTCGCACCTAGGGTACACTCCAGCCACTCCCATAAGTTCGTCCCGTGCACTGCCGAACACACACGACTCCACTACTGCACCAGCAGGGATGTTCTGGTCGCTACCGAAAGTTCTTCCCGCGCAATGCCTCTAACATGCCTGGGAGATGTTCTGGTCGTTCCTGGAAGTTCATCCCAAGCACTACAGAACATGTCCGATGCCCATGCCAATGCTGCACCCATGTGGATGTTTTGGTCATTCCTGAAAGTTTGTCCCGTGCACTGTTGAACACGCCCGATGCCTCTGCCGCATCCACGAGGATGTTCCAGTCGCTCCCGGAAGTTCATCCCATGCACTGAAAAACATGCCTAACGCTGCTGCCACACCTGCTCGGATGTTCTGGTCACTCCTAGAAGTTCATCCTGCACACTGTAGAATGCACCCATCCATCTACTGTGCCTGCAGGGATGTTCTGGTCACTCCCGGAAGTTTGTCCTAAGCGCTGCCAAATGCGTCCAACACCTTTGCTGCACCCAAGGGGATGTTCCACTCACTACCAGAAGTTCATCCCGCACACTGCTGAATGCTCGGGTTCCTCTGGAAGTTCACACTGCACATTGGCCCATACATCCGAAGCCTCAGCCCTGCCCGTGGGGATGTTCCAGTCGCTCCTGAAAGTTCGTCCCACCTACTGGGCAATGCACCTGAAGCCTATCCTACACCCACGGGGATGTTCCAGTCACTCATAAAAGTTCATCCCACACATTGCCGAATGTGTCCGATGCTGCTGCCACGCCTATGGGGATGTTTTGGTGGCTACCGGATGTTTGTTCCGCACACTGCCCAATGGGCCTGAAGAATCTGCTGCATGAGCGGAGATGTTTTGGTCGCTCCCCAAAGTACATCCCATGCACTGCCATACGCACCCGATGCTTCTGCCGTGCCTACGGGGATGATCCAGTTGCACCTGAAAAATTGTCCCGAGCACTGCCGAATGCATCCAATGCCACTACTTAGCCCGTGGGGATTTTCTGGTTGCTCCAGGAACTTCGTACTGCACACTGCCAGATGTGTCAAACGCTGCTGCTGCGGCCACAGGGATGTTCCGGTCACTCTTGGAAGTTTGTCCCGCACACAGTTTAACTCGCCGGAAGCCTCTGCCCCTCCTGGGGGATGTTACGGCGGCTTTAGGAAGTTCGTCCTGTGCACTGCCAAGGGTGCCGGAAGCCTCTGCCATGCCTGAGGTGATGCTCCGATCACTCCCGAAAGTTCATCCCATGTACTGCCAAATGCACCCAGCACTTCTATTGCTCCCACGGGGATGTTTTGGTTGATCTCACAAGTTCATCCCTCACACTGCAGGATGCCCCTGATGCTGGTGCTGCGCCCGTGGGGATTTTCCAGTCATTACCTGAAGTTCGTCGCACGTACTGCTGAACGTGCCCGAAGCCTCTGCCGCACCTGTGGGGATGTTCTGGCCGCTCCTGAAAGTTTGTCCCTCACATGGCCGAATGCGCACAGCACCTGCGCACGCCTGCTTGGATTTTCCAGTCACTCCCAAAAATTCATCCCTCACACTGTCAAACGTGCCCGATGCAGCTGCAGCGCCAGCAGGATGTTCTGGCCACTCCTAAAAGTTTGTCCTGCACACAGCAAAACGTGTCCGATGCTGCTGCTGCGCCAGTGGGGATGTTTTGGTCACTCCCGGATGTTTGTCCTGCACACTGCCGAGTGCCCATGCCTCTGCATGCCTGCAGTGATGTTCCGGCCACTCCCTGAAGTTCATCCTGTGCACTGCCAAATGCACCTGAAACCTCTGCTGTGCCAGCAGGGATGTTCCGGTCTCTCCCAGAAGTTCATCCCGAGAACTGCTGAACATGTCCCATGCCTCTGCCACGCCCGTGTGGATGTTTCGGTTGCTCCTGGAAGTTCTTCGTACATACTGCATAACACACTCGATGCCTCTGCCGCACCTTCGGGAATGTTCTGGTTGCACCCGGAAGTTGGTCCTGTGCACTGCACAACGTGCCCGAACCTCTGGCATGCTCGCGGGGATGCACGGGATGCTCCCAGAAGTTCATCCCGAGCATTTCTGAACACGTCCAATGCCTCTGCCGAGCCCACGGCGATTTTTCAGTCTCTTTTAGAAGTTCATCCAGCATACTGCCGAATGCCGCTGCCATGCCTGCAGGGATGTTCCGGTCATTCCTAGAAGTTTGTCACACACACTTCCAAATGCGTCTGACCCACTGCAGCACCCGCAGGGATGTTCTGGTCATTCCTGGTAGTTTGTCCTGCAGACAGCCAAACGCACTCGATGCCTCTGCTGCACATGTGGGGATGTTCCCGTCGCTTTCAGAAGTTCGTTCCATGCACTGCCGAATGCATCCGACACCGCTGCCATGCCCACAGGGATGTTCCGGTCGCTCTCGGCAGTTCATCCCGTGCACTGCCAAACGCGCCCGACACCTCTGCCATGCCCACCAAGAGGTTCTAGTCGCTCCCAGAAGTTTGTCTCAAGCACTGCCGAATGCAGCCACCTCCTCTACTGAGCCCGTGGGGATGTTCCAATCACTCCTGAGAGTTTGTCCCCTAAGGTGTGTAAAAGTTGGGGAAAAAAATTGGGACCCCAACAAATTGGTGCTTTTGTTGAGAAGTCAGCACAATCACCATCTAGTTGATAAGTAGCACGGTCACCCCAACAAATTGGTGCTTTCATAGAGATCAGCACAACCACCAGTTGAAAAGAAGCACAATCACCCTACAAATTAGTGCTCTAGTTGAGACAGCAGCACAGACACCAGTCAATTGAAAGGCATCAAGGTTACCATGACATCTAGGCAGCATTCACCCTCACCACAACAGCAAACTAAGGAGGACTTTGGAAGAATTCTGACCTTAGAGAGGAACCGATGCTTACTCAATGACCAGGTAAGTGATATAAAACAGCAGCTATCATCCCATCACCCATTCCCTGGAGCAGTTGAAGAGGGATACACCCCAAGTGGCAGGAAGGCAAAGCCACACCGAGCAAAGAAGGAGCAGCATACTGCCACAGCAACCTAGAAGGCTGCATTCAGAGATCTCACAACACCATGAGCACGAGGAAGATTCTGACCATGAGCAGCTTCCCTCTCAAGAAAGGGGGAGAGTGCACATGAGTCTAGGGTGCATAAGGGAGGTGCCACCAAATTTGCACCAGCCCCATCACCCTCACCAAATTTCTGGGAGCGACTGGAACATCCCCGCAGGCATGGCAGAGGCTTCGGGTATGTTGTGCAGTGCGCGGTACGAACTTCCAGGAGTGACCGGAACATCCCTGTGGGGCACGGCAGAGGCTTCAGGTTCATTTGCCAGTGCATGGTACAATCTTCTGGAAGTGACTGCAAAATCCCTGCAGGCTCGGCAGATGCGTTGGACGCATTTGGCAATGCTCGGAACGAACTTCCGAGAGGGACCAGAACATCCCCGCGGGTGTAGCAGTGCTTTCAGGCGCGCTCGGCAATGCCAAGGACAATTTCTGGTAGCGACTGGAACATCCCCACAGGCATGGCGGAGGCTTTGGGTATGTTGTGCAGTGCATGGTACGAACTTCCAGGTGTAGGACACATTTGGCAGTGCGTGGGACAAACTTCTGAGATTGAACAGAACATCCCCGTGGGCATGGCTTCTGGCACGTTTGGCAGTGGGCAGCACCAACTTCCTGGAGCGGCCGGAACATCCCTGTAGGCATGGAGCAGTGTCGGACACATTCGGCAGTGCGCTGGACAAACTACCCGGAGCGACCGCAACATCCCCTGCGGGTGCAGCAATGGCTTCAGGCGCATTCAGCAGTGTGTGGTACTAACTTCTGGGAGCGACCGGAACATCCCCATGGGTATGGAGCGGCATTGGGTGCGTTGGACAGTGTACGGGATGAACATCCTGGAGTGACCAGAACATCCTTGCAGGTGTGGTAGTGGCATTTGGCAGTGCGCTGGATGAACTTCTGGGAGCAACCAAAAAATCACTGCAGGCTTGGCAGAGGCATCGGACACATTTGACAGTGCTCGGGATGAACTTCTAGGAGAGACTGGTACATCCCCGCGGGCATGTCAGAGTCTTTGGGCACATTGGGCAATGCACAGGATGAACTTCCAAGAGCACTGGAACATCCCTGCAGGCGTAGCAGAGGCGTCAGGTGCGTTTGGCAGTGCACATGATGAACTTCGGGGAGCAACAGCAACATCCCTGCAGGTGCAGCAGCAGTGTCAGATGCATCCGGCAGTGTGCAGGACGAACTTCTGAGATGGACCGAAACATCCCCACGGGCGCAGCAGAAGCATTGGGTGCATTTGGCAGTGCGCTGGACAAAGTTCCAGGAGCTACCAGAACATCCCCCCAGGTGCAGCAGAGGCTTCTGGTGCATTAGGGCAGTGCACGTGATGAACTTCTGGAAGTGAAAAGAATGTCACCACGGGCGCAACAGAGGCATCGTGCATGTTCGGCTGTGTGAGGATGAACTTCTAGGAGCTACCAAAACATCTCCCCAGGCGTGAAAGAGGCCTCCGATGTGTTGGGCAGTGCACGGGATGAACTTTTAGGAATGACCAGATCATCCCTGCAGGCACGGCAGTGGCATTTGGCAGTGCACAGAATGAACTTTTGGGAGTGACCTAAAAATCCCTGCAGGATTGGGAAAGGCACCGGATTGATTCAGAAGCGCTTGGGGTGAACATCCGGAAGCGACTGGAATATCCCCATGAGCGCGACAATGCCGTTGGGCGCATCTAGTAGTGTGTGGGACGAACTTCTAGGAGTGACCGGAACATCCCCACAGGTGCAGTAAAGGTGTCAGGCACATTGGGCAGTACATGAGATGAACTTCCGGGAGCGACCGGAACGTTCCACTGGCACAGCAGAGGTGTCAGGTGTGTTCGGCAGTGTGCGGGACAAACTTCCGGGAGCGACTAAGAACATTCACATGGGCACGGCAGTGGCATTGGACACATTTGAGAGTGTGCGGGATGAACTTCCGGGAGTGACCGGAGCATCCCCGCGGGTGCAGCAGCGGCATTGGGTGCATTGGTCAGTGAACAGAACAAACTTCCCTGAGTGACCGAAATCATCCTATGTTGCTCTTGTTCCCTTGTTGCCTTGGCAGTGCACTGTGCATGGGACAAACTTCTGAGAGTGACCGGAACATCCATGCAGGCGAGGCAGTGGCTTGGGACATGTTGGGCAGTGCTAGGGATGAAATTCTAGGATGACCGGAACATCCGCGCGGGCATGCCAGAGGCTTTGGGCATGTTGGGCAGTGCGTGAGATAAACTTTTAGGAGTAACTAGAACATCCCCGTGGACACGGCAGAGGCATCAGGCACGTTCGGCAGTGTGCGCTACGAACATCCAGGAGCGACTGGAACTTTCCCCCTGGTGCGGTGGAGGCTTCAGGTGCATTGGACAGTGCATGGCACGAACTTTCGGGAGTGACCAGAACACCCCCATGGGCGGGTAAGAGGCATTGAGCATGTTTGGACGCGTTCGGCATGCTCGGGATGAACTTCCAGGTGCAACCAGAAAATTCTCCCAGGCATGCCAGGGGCCTCGGCCATGTTGGGCAGTGCACAGGATGAACTTCTAGGATTGACCAAAGCATGCCTGGGAGCACAGCAGAGGCTTCGGGTCTGTTTGACAGTGGACAGGATAAATTTTGGTGAGTGACCAGAACATCCCAGCAGGCACGGTAGAGGTGTTGGGCTCATTTGGCGGTGCGTGGGACAAACTTCTGGGAGTGACCAATATGTCCCTGCCAGTGCAGCAAAGGCGATGGGCGCATTCGACAGTGCAAGGGACGAGCTTCCGGGAGTGACTAAAACATCTCCATGGGTGCGGCAGCGGTGTGGGACACGCTCTGTAGTGCGATAGACAAACTCCCAGGAGTGACCGCAAAATCTACGTGGGCTTAGTAGAGGCATCGAACGCATTTGGCAGTGCTCGGGATGAACTTCTGGGCAAGACCAGATCATCCCCTACAGGCGCGGCCGAGGCATCGGGCACGTTTGGCAGCGCACAGGATGAACTTCCAGGACCAACCAGACCATCCCCATAGGTGCAGTGAAGGCTATGATGATATCCAGCAATGGTTCCCTAATTTCCACCTTGAGGACAAGGTGAGTCTTTAAGAAAGGGGGATTGTTGAGGACCTTAGGAGGAAAAGGGAGCGTGAGCAGCATAGGAGGATGCAAGAGAGGTGCCAAGCAGCAAGAGAGGCAGCTACAGGCCAGAACATATGGGCAACAAGCTTGCACACAGCATGCAGTGAAGCACAGCCAGGTTCTGACTTTGTCCTAATTGACCAAGGACATCCAAGCCAAGAAGGACTCCAGCATCAGCAGGATACACATGGTGCAATTCGAGCAGGAGAAGGATGTGTACAGCATGAAGAACTCCAGCAGCAGCAGGACATCATGAAGGGTTTAGCTTCAACAAGTTGTTCACGTCAAGAAGAAGTCTTGGGACAGAAGGACACGCCATAAGGAAGTCCTAATCTTAGAAGGAAACAACAAGATAAAGACCAGCAGCTGTAGGAGATAAGATAAGATAAGGATAAAGAAGTTTAGTCAAAATAGGATTAGTCAATCAAGAAGACCAAGAATCCTAGTAGAATTAGGAAACATTTGGATAAGGTCTATCTTGATAAGATTCTAGTTGTCTTAGGAAACCTTGTTGACTTAGGAAAACTTGTCCTAAGTGGATAAGGAACTTAAGTACTAGTTAAATTAGGAAAAGGCTGTCCAATACTATAAATACAGCCCATTATTTGTTAGCATGGACATATGCTCCGAATTTGTCAGCTTTCATTCATTAATCAAGAATCAAGCTTTAGCATTCTTGCTCTATTCTTGTTTATATTTCGGTTATCTTTTAAGAGTTGTCTTGAGATAACTTGGGCTTAAGACAAGGTGAAGAGTTGTCTTCCTTGCTTAAGAGCTTAGGTTGAAGTCAAGAGTTGTCTTCTTCAACCAAGGCAAGTTGTGATAGGTTTAAGAGTTGTCTTCCTATCCAACGTATCCTTTTATCATTAGTTAATCTCGAGGGACAGCTTAGGGGACAAGAACCAAAGAAAAGAACTCAAGGATCAAACGGGACAGCAAGTTAGGAGAAGTTTTAGAAGTTGTGCTAACCCCTAAGGTGTAGAAAAGTTAGGACAAGAAATCAGGACCCCAACAGTGCAGCAGTGTGAGGGAAGAACTTCTGGAAACGACCGGAGTATCGATGCAGGTATGACAGAGGTGTCGGGTGCGTTTAGTAGTGTATGGGATGAACTTATGGGAGTGACTAGAACATCCCCGCGGGCGCAGCAGAGGCTTTGGGCACATTAGGCAGCATGCAGGATGAACTTAGGAGACCGACCTGAACATCCCCACGGGCATAGTAGTGACATTGGACACGTTTGGCAGTGTGCAGGACAAACTTCCAGGAGTGACCGGAGCATCCCCGCTGGCACAACTGAGGCTTCAGGTGCATTGTGCAGTGCATGGGACAAACATTCGGGAGTGACCAGAGCATCCCTGAGAGCATGGCAGGGGCTTAAGGTGCAATGGGCAGCACATGGGATGAACTTCTTGGAGCCACTGGAACATCCCTACGGATGCGGCAGAGGCATTGGTCGCGCTCAGCAGTGCATGGGATGAACTTTTGAGATAGACCGGAACATCCCCAAAGGCACCATAGAGGGCACCAAGCAGAACGAAGTTCCAAGAGTGACCAGAAGATCCCCACAGTCACAGTAGAGGCATCAGGCATGTTCAGCAGTGCTCGGGAAAAACTTTCGGGAGCGACCAAAACATCCCTGTGGGTGCGGCAAAGGCATTAGGCGTGTTCGGCAGTGTGCGGTATGAACTTGTAGGAGTGACCGGAACATCGCTGCGGTGGGCAGCGGTGTAGGACACATTGGGCAGTGTGCGGGACGAACTTCCTTGAGTGACCAAAAAATCCCAGCGGGCCTGGCAGAGATTCAGACACATTTGGCAGTGCACAGGATGAACTTCCAGGAGTGAACAGAACATCTCTGCAGGTGCAGCAAAGGCTCTGGGCATGTTGGGCAGTGCATGGTTTGAACTTCCAGGAGCGACTGAAACATCCTCATGAGCCTGGCAAAGGCGTCGGGCACATTTGGTAATGCACAGGACGAACTTCCAGGAGCGACTAGAATATTCCCGTAGGTGTGGCAGCAGTATCGAGCAGTTCTGTAGTGCTTGGGACAAACTTCCGGGATTGATCGGATCATCCTTGCAGGCACGGCAGAGGCTTCGGGCATGTTTGGGAGTGCGTGGGATGAACTTCTAGGAGCGACGGAAACATCCTCGCTAGTGCGGCAGAGGCTACGGGCGTGTTAAGCAGTACGCGGGACAAACTTCCAGGAGCAGCCAAAACATCCCTGAAGGCATGGTAGAGGCGTTGGGCACATTTAGCAGTGTACTGGACAAACTTCCAAAAGCGACCAGAAAATCCCCGTGGGCACAACAGCAGCTTCGGCTGCATTTTGTAGTGCACAGCACAAACTTCCAGGAGTGATAAGAACATCTCTGTGGGCACGGAAGATGCTTCGGGCGCATTTGGCAGTGCTCAAGATGAACTTCCGGGAGCAACTGGAACATCCCCTGGGCGCAGCAGCGGAGCCAGGCACATTTTGCAGTGTGCGGGATGAACTTCCAGGAGGGAATAAAACATTCCCTTGGGCATGGTAGAGGCATCGGACACATTCAGCAGTTGATGGGTGGAACTTCCAGGAGCGACCAGAACATCCCCAAGGGCGCAGCAGCAGCAGGTTACGCAGTATGCAGGGACGAACTTAGAGGAGCCACCGGAACATCACTACAGGCACAGCGGCGGCATTGGACATGCTCGGCAGTGTGCAGGACAAACTTCCAGGAGTGACCGGAACATCCCCATGGCACAACAGAGGCATCGTTGGCAGTGCGCGGGACAAACTTCCAATAGTGACCAGAACATGCCGACGGGCGCAGCAGAGGTTGGCCACTTTCGGAAGTACGAGGAACAAACTTCCAGGAGCAACCAGAACATCCCCGTGGACATGGCAAAGGCTTCAGGCGGGTTGGGCAGTGTGCGGGACAAACTTCTGGGAGTGACCAGAATTGGAACATGCCCGCAGGCACGGCTGAGGCATCGGACACGTTCAGCAGTGCGTGGGATGAACTTCCAGGAGTGACCGGAACATCCCCGCTGGTGCAGCAGAGGCATTGCCCGTGCTGGTCAGTGGACGGGATGAACTTTCAGAGCGACCGGAACAACCCTTCTGCACGGCAGAGGCGTTGGGCTCATTCACCAGTGTGCAGGACGAACATCCGGGAGTGACTGGAATATCCCAACGGGTGCGCACGGCAATACTCAGGATGAACTACCGGGAGCAACTGGAACATCCCTGCACGTATGGCAGAGGTGTCAGGCCCATTCAGCACTGCACAGGACGATCTTCTGGGGGTCACCTGAATATCCCCATGGGTCCAGCAGCAGAGGCTTCGGGTGCATTCAACAGTGCATGGGACGAAACTTTCAGGAGCGACCGGAACATCCCAAAGGGTGTGGCTGATGTGTTGGCCACGATCTGCCAGGTGTGGGGCGAACTTGCTGGAGCAACAAGAACATCTTAGCGAACACAGCAGAGGTGTCGGGCATGTTCGCCAGTGCACAGAACAAACTTTTGGGAGCGACCGGAACATTGCATTGGGTGCGGCAGAGGCATCAGGCATGTTCGGCAGCGCATAGGGACAAACTTCTTGGAGTGACCTGAACATCCACTGGGCACGGCAGTGGCATCGGACACATTCACCAATGCATGGGACAAACTACCAGGAGTGAACAGAACATCCCTGCAGGCACGGTGGAAGCTTTGGTTGCATTAGGCAGTGTATGGTATGAACTACCGGCACAGACGAGAACATCCCCGCAGGTGGGAAGCTTTTGTTGCATTAGGAAGTGCATGGTCTGAACTTTTGGGAGCGACAAGAACATCCCTGCAGGTGCAGCAGAGGCATTAGGCATGTTCGGCAGTGTGCGGTATGAACTTGTAGGAGTGACCGGAACATCCCTGCGGGTGGGCAGCGGTGTAGGACACGTTGGGCAGTGTGCGGGACGAACTTCCTTGAGTGACCAAAAAATCCCAGCAGGCCTGGCAGAGATTCGGATGCATTGGCAGTGCACAGGATGAACTTCCAGGAGTGAACAGAATATTTCTGCAGGTGCAGCAAAGGCTCTGGGCATGTTGGGCAGTGCATGGTTTGAACTTCCAGGAGCGACTAGAATATTCCCGTAGGTGTGGCAGCAGTATCGAGCAGTTCTGTAGTTCTTGGGGACAAACTTCCGGGATTGATCGGATCATCCTTGCAGGCACGGCAGAGGTTCGGGCATATTTGGGAGTGTGTGGGATGAACTTCCAAGAGCGACTACTATTTCTGATGAATAGTTGTTTATCCTAACATACTAACAACTATTGTACACAATTAATTTTTACAAAATACTAAATTTACAAAAGTTTTTTAAAGAACCAACCACTGGAGTTTCAACGGCGTTGGGGATTATGGAATAAGACTAATAAGGGAACGACTCTCAACCTGATTTTTAAAATCAAGGTAACAACAGAGGCATGAGTGTGGCAGAGGCTTTGAGCGCGTTGGGCAGTGCACAGCACGAACATGTGGGAGCGACCATAACATCGCTGCAGACTCAGTAGAGGCATCGGATGCATTCGGCAGTGCTTGGGTCAAACTTCTGGTAGCTACCAGAAAATCCCCATGGGCGCAGCAGAGGCTTCAGGTGTGTTAAGCAGTACACAGGACAAACTTCAAGGAGCAGCCAAAACATCCCCGAAGGCACGATAGAGGCTGTCAGCCATGATCTGACCGGGTGTGGGGCGAACTTGCTGGACCAACAAGAACATCCCAGCAAACACAGCAGAGGAGTCAGGCGTGTTCGCCAGTGCACAGAACAAACTTTTTCATTCTTTTTTTCAGTTTTTTTTTGTATTGGCAACACTGGGTGGAACATGGCTGCAAGCGGAATTTTCTTCGGCCGTCGCACAAGCAGAGCCCGGTATTAAATCGGGGGGCACGTGTCCAGGCAGAACAATAGGGGACAAATTCTTGAGCGAAGGATCTCAACAGAAGCTGGACACTGAAACATCAACATGGGAACTGGTCAGCTGGAGAGTCGTAACACACTCACTAATGCAGGGGACAACATACTAGGCGTAATAGTACAAGAACAGCCCCTGGGTAGTGCGCACTAGCTAGTAAGATTTGGTGCCAGTAGGCAGTGCATGGTCACGAAAAACTACCCTAGGCGGACTCGAGAGAAACCATACCCCCGCAGTATGAAATACTTGAGCTTTTCTGATCCCCAAAGGCACTACTAGTCAAACAAATGTGAGTATATTGAAATAGACAACATAGACCCAGTATAATCAGTAGCGTAGGATTCGGATAACTCATCCCCACCCCGAGAACTTATCCTTACTCTGAATTAATCAATTCTACGGTACCTGGGACCATGGAACATACTAGACATAACGAAGGTAAGTCGCCGCTGACTTTAGACGAGACAGCGCACAATCCGGGCCACATTCCACGGACGCGAGGTAGTTACCCCGTGACCAGGACTGGAGGACTTACACCTTAGCGACCGGCATCAGGAAACATCACCCATGCACGGAATAGTCCCATGTAGCTTCGGGCAGAGGCATTCCCGTCATGGCACCAAGACGAATACTTCCTCTGTACCGACGAGAGTGATGTTTCAGGAGAATAGAATGGTTATGGTGTACGCAAACGTTTCAGCATAAACGTGACCCAAATACCGCCGTTTCATAACGGTCCAGAAGTTAAATCCCCGCACTCGCAGGACAAAAACACACCCATGAC
>BNST01001774.1:0-24574 GCA_019650275.1 Xylocarpus granatum | reverse complement strand
TTCAACCAAGGCAAGTTGTGATAGGTTTAAGAGTTGTCTTGCCTATCCAACATATCTTTATATATATTAGTTAACCCGAAGGACAGCTTAGGGGATATAAAATAAAAAAAGAACTCAAGAATCAAATGGGACAGCAAGATAGGAAGGATTCCAGTAGGCGTGCTGACCCCTAAGGTGTAGAAAAGTTGGGGAAAAAATCGGACCCCAACAAATTGGTGCTTTCGTTGAGAGATCAGCACAACCAACAAATTGGTGCTCTCATTGAGAGATCAACACAATCACCCCTACAAATTAGTGCTCTAGTTGAGACAGCAGCAGAAATACCATCCAGTTGAGAGGACAGCAAGGTCACCATGTCATCAAGGCAGCATTCACCCTCACTACAACAGCGAACTAAGGAGGACTTTGGAAGAATTCTGACCTTAGAGAGGAACCGACGCTTACTCAATGACCAGGTAAGTGATATCAAACATCAATTATCTTCTATCATCCATTCTCTTGAGCAATTGAAGAGAGACACACCACGAGTGGCTGGAAAACAAGTCAAAACTGAGAAAGCCAGGAGCAGTATACTGCCACAGCAACCTAGAAGGCTGCATTCGGAGGAAGATTTTCACCATGAGCAGCTTCCCTCTCAAGAAAGGGGGAGAGTACACATGAGTCTAGGGTGCAGAAGGGAGGTGCCACCGAATTTGCACCAGCCCCATGACCCCTATGATGAATACAGCGATGATGAGGTCTTGGATCGAAGGCCAGCAGCGTGGCAGCCAAGGAGAATGCAGAGTTGTCATGAGGCAGAACGTTGGCGGACAAATAGGAGAGAGGAATGGCAACACTACAACAGCCCAAGCCACTACACTAGGCCTAAGGTAAAAATCGAATTCCCAACCTTTGAGAAAGGGGATCCAACCGAATGGATCTCCAAGGCTGAGTTCTATTTTGAGAAACAAGGTGTTGAGAGGGGTGAAAGGGTTGATTTTGCATCCTGTCACCTATGCGGGAGAGCCAACCAATGGTGGCATCAGCTTAAGGCTACCTATGGTCGAGAAGGTAGAAGGATTGGCTGGACAAGGTTCACACAAGAATTGATGGACAGATTTGGCTCCTCCAGCATCACCAATATTTGCTCCGAGTTTGATGGGAATCAAGTCTTTCCTTCATCAAATTCTAAGAGTGCTGCACCAGTTCAGATCTTAGAATTCTCATCTCTGCCTCCTGAGATGCCAATCTGGAGAACAAGTGAAGACGTTTCATCACCATCGATTTCAGTTGATGACAATGGATTGCAAGAACACTCCAATGCTTCTACAAATTATCCACCAGAAAATACTCCAACAAGGACTATGCAAGACAAATCTGCCTTGTTGGCTAAACCTGGATTAGAAGACAAAGTTTCTAATCATATTCCTGTCCAGATCGAAGGACTTCCTGATCTTTCACGGACAGATTCACAAGCTGCAAGAGATCAGACCTTTAGACCATTCATTGATCAAACTGCAGCAGAAAATATGCATAGCAGAACAAATATTGATCAAACGCCATCATCTGCACCTGTTTTAGACCCTCAATTCCCTGGACAGAATGAGGATTATTTGGGTTGCAGCTTGAACACTGAAGATCCAGACATTCCATGCAACAGGTCAGGTGTTCTGGACAGCAACCCCGATTGCCAGCACAAACGACCAAAGTCGCATGGATAGCGAGGAGGAAGCTGAGGCAGTACACTCCCCAGATCATGCAGAAGAAGGCAAAATCAAACTTGCATGCAGTAGGGGCAACCACCAAGCCTACTGCAATGAGGTTGTTCATAACCATAAATGACAAGAATGTTTTGGTGTTGATTGATAGTGGAGCTACACATAACTTCATAAACACAAAATTGATCAAAACACTTCAGCTATGTTCGAAAAGGATTGCACCCTTTGAGGTAAGAGTGGCAAGCGAACAGAAGCTCAAGTGCGCGCAAGTTATCAAGGCAGTAACAATGCAGATTCAAGGAGTCAAGATAGAGGCGGAACTGCATGTGTTAGCCTTGGCAGGCCTTGATGTGATTTTAGGCAATGCTTGGCTTAAGACCATAGGCAAGACAATGTTCGACTACGAATCCATGGCCATGCACTTCCAATGGAAGGGAAGAAACTGCATGTGAGAGGCATCCACCACCAATGCAGCGCATCATTGTGAGGTAAGTACCCTTGAACGACTATACAAAAAGAGGGCACAATGCTTTGTGGTTCTCTTGGCCACAAAAGAGGAAAACACAGCCAAACATCATACACATGAAGACATACCAATGGGAGTAAGGAACCTACTTGACCAATTTGGAGATGTCTTAGGAGAGCCACAAGGACTACCACCCTCAAGGCATTATGAACATGCCATCCCATTAACCGATGAAACCAAAGCGATTAATGTAGCACCTTACCGCTATGCACACTTCCAAAAGAACGAGATCGAAAGACAAGTGGAAGAGATGCTACAGCAAAGGTATTATCCGACCTAGCACTTCCCCTTTTTCTTCTCCCGTTCTACTTGTTAGAAAGAAAGATGGAACTTGGAGGTTTTGCACCGATTATCGGGCACTCAACCAAGGCAAAAGATATTAAATCACTTCCAAACCTCACAGGGAAGGAGGACATTACATGCGGATCAAGCTATACTTTTGGTCGGAAGGATTCAAGGCAAAAGGTAAGAAGAAAAACAGCAGTTGTGACATTTGCCCATGGATAAAACCAGAAGATGGCAAGACCAAGGGATTGCTACAACCTTTGCCATTACCTGCACAAGTTTAGGAAGACAATAAATACATCCAGCAGCAGTTTTCCATATTTCACCTTAAGGACAAGGTGAGTCTTCAAGAAAGGGGGATTGTTGAGAACCTAAGTATGCAGGAAAGGCAATGGGTAGAAAATGGGGCAGCAAAGGAGAGCATGGACCAGAAAATGTGCACAACAAGCCTGGCAACAGCAAGTGTGCAGACCGGCAGTAAGGCCTGGGCATTCCTAATCAATGAAGAACATTCATGCCAACAAGAGTTCCAGCAGAAGAAGGATATTTGCATCAAGAAGAACTCTAGCAGCAGTAAGATGTCTATGCCAAGCAGAGTTCTAGCAGCAGCAGGATATCCATGCCAAGCAGAGTTCTAGCATCAGCAGGATATCCATGCCAAGCAGATCTCTAGCAGCGGCAGGACATCCATGCCAAGAAGAGTTCTATCAGCAATAGGACACTCATGATGAGTTCCAGTAGCAATAGGATAGTCGCGACAAGGAGAATTCTAAGGGCAGAAGGATATGCATTCAGAGTCCTAGTCCTACAAGGATTAGGCAAGAGGAAGTGCAGCTGCTGTAAAATACAAGATAAGGTAGGAATTCTAGTCTAGGTAAAAATTCAAGAAAGACCAAGAATCCTAGTAGAATTAGGAAACGTTTGGATAAGGTCTATCTTGATAATGTTTTATTTGACTTAAAAAAGCTTGTTGACTTAGGAAAACATATCCTAAGTGGATAAAGAACCTAAGTACTAGTTAAATTAGAATAAGGCTGTCTTAGGACTATAAATACAGCCCATTATTTGTGAGGAGCTAATAAGCTATGAATTTTGTTATTTTCTCATTCATTAATCAAGAATCAAAGGTAAGCATTTTGCTCATTCTTTTATATTTTCGGTTATCTTTTAAGAGTTGTCTTGAGATAACTTGGGCTTAAGTTAAGGTTAAGAGTTGTCTTCCTTGCTTAAGAGCTAAGGTTGAAGTTAAGAGTTGTCTTCTTCAACCAAGGCAAGCTGTGATAGGTTTAAGAGTTGTCTTGCCTATCCAACATATCTTTACATATATTAGTTAACCCGAAGGACAGCTTAGGGGATATAAAATAAGAAAAGAACTCAAAAATCAAACGGGACAGCAAGATAGGAAGGATTCAAGTAGGTGTGCTGACCCTTAAGGTGCAAAAAAGTTGGGGAAAATATTGGGACCCCAACAAGAATGCGATCGAGGCCGCTGCTGCAGCCGCGGGAATGTTCTTTTTTTCACCCGGAAGTTGGTTCTGTGTACTGCACAATGCACCCGAAGCCTCTGGCATGCTCGCAGGGATGCGTGGGACGCTCCCAGAAGTTCGTCGCGAGCACTGCTGAGCATGTAGGATGCCTCTGCCGAGCCCACGGCGATTTTTCAGTCTCTTCTAAAGTTCATCCAGTGTACTGCCAAAGGCCACTGTTGTGTCTGCAGGGATGTTCCAGTTGCTCCTGAAAGTTCATCACACACACAGCCAAACGCAGCCGACCCACTGCCGTACCCACAAGAATGTTCCGGTCGCTCCCAGAAGTTCATCCTGCATATGGCTGAACACACTCGACACCTCTGCCGCACGTGCGGGGATGTTCCCATCACTCTCGGAAGCTCGTTCCGTGCACTGCCGAATGTGTCCAACACTGCTGCAATGCCCATGGGGATGTTCCAGTTGCTCCTGAAAGTTCATCATGAGCATTGCCGAATGCGTCCGACGCCTCTGCGGCACCCACCCGGTTGTTCTGGCCGCTCCTGGCAGTTTGTCCCATGCACTGCCGATCATGTCCGACGCCCCTACGGTGCCCACCAGGAAGCTCTGGTCACTCCCTGCAGTTCATCCCGTGCACTGCCAAACATGCCCGATGCCTCTGCCATGCCCAGGGGGAGGTTCTGGTCGCTCCCAGAAGTTTGTCCTAAGCACTGCTGAATGCAGCCGCCTCCTCTACCGAGCCCGTGGGGATGTTCCAATCGCTCCCGAGAGTTCGTCCCAAGCACTGCAAAATGCATCCGACACCTCTGCAGCACCCACGGGGATGTTCCAGTCACTCCAAGCAGTTCATCTCACACACTGCCGAATGCACCCAACGCCTCTGCCACGCTGGCAGGGAGGTTCTGGTTGCTCCCAGAAGTTCATCCCGAGCACTATCAAACACAGCCACCTCCTCTACCGATCCTTTGTGCATGTTCCAATCGCACCCGAGAGTTTGTCCTGAGCACTGCTGAATATGTCCGACACCTCTGCAGCGCCCACGGGGATGTTTCATCCTGTGCACTGCCAAACATGCCCGACGCCTCTGCCACACTCGTGGGAAAGTTCCAGTCGCTCCCAGAAGTTTGTCTAGAGCATTGCTGAATGCAGCCGACGCCTCTGCTGAACCTGCAGTGATTTTCTTGTCGCTCCCAAAGTTCGTCCTGCACACTTCTAGATGCCACTGCCAAATGCATCTGATGCCGTTGCGGCAGTCGTGGTGATGTTCCGGTCGCTGCCAGAAGTTCATCCCGCGTACTGCAGAACTGTTAGGGGTCCCCTTTTTTTCCCCAACTTTTCTACACCTTAGGGTCAGCACGCCTACTGGAATCCTTCCTAACTTGCTGTCCTGTTTGATTCTTGAGTTTTTTTCTTATATTTATGTCCCCTAAACTGTCCTTCGGGTTAATTAATATATAAAAGATATGTTGGATAGGCAAGACAACTCTTAAACCTATCACAACTTTCCTTGGTTGAAGAAGACAACTCTTAACTTCAACCTTAGCTCTTAAGCAAGGAAGACAACTCTTAACCTTGACTTAAGCCCAAGTTATCTCAAGAAAACTCTTAAAAGATAACCAAAAAATAAACAAGAATGTGAGCAAGAATGCTTACCTTTGATTCTTGATTAATGAATGAGAAATATACAAAATTCGTAGCATATGAGCTCCTCGCAAATAATGGGTTGTATTTATAGTCCTAAGACAGCCTTATCCTAATTTAACTAGTACTTAGGTTCCTTATCCACTAGGATATGTTTTCCTAAGTCAACAAGCTTTTCTAAGTCAAATAAAACATTATCAAGATAGACCTTATCCATTGTTTCCTAATCCTACTAGGATTCTTGGTCTTTCTTGAATTCCTACTAAGACTAGAATTCCTACTTTGACTAAGTCCTTCTGTCCTTATCTTATCTTCTTTCCTAGAGCTGCTGACTTCTTCTTTGCCGTTTCCTTCTTGAATTAGACTTCTTGCTGTGGCGTCCTTCCTCTCCAAGACTTCTCTTTGGCGTGGTCATCTTGCCAAGGTAATCCTGCCAAGACGTCTTGCTGCTGCTGGAATTCTTCATGCCGTCACTCTCCTTTTCCTGCTCGGACTGCTTCATGTGTGTCCTGCCAATGCTGGTCTTCTTCTTGGCTTTCGATTTTTGCAATTGATTAGGACTGAGTCAGAACCTGGCCGTGCTTCACTGCTTGCTGCCTGCATGCTGGTTGTGCGCACTTGCTGGTTGGTTGCTGCCTCTCTTGCTGCCTGGCGCCTTGTACGCATTCTCTCACGCTCCTTTGCCGTCCTAAGGTCCTTAACAAGAATGCACCCAACACCGCTGCCTCACTCATGGGAATGTTCCGGTCGTTCCCAGAAGTTCATCCAAAGCACTAAAGAATGCGTCCAATGGCTCATCCAAGCCAGTGGGGGATTTTTGGTTGACTCCTAGAAGTTCATCCCGTGCACTGCTGAACATGCCTGACGCCTCTACTGCACTCCAGTTGCTCTTGTATGTTTGTCCTGAGAACTGCTGAAAGTGTCTGATGCCTCAGACGAGTCTGCAGGGATGATCCAGTCGCTCTTGAAAGTTCATCCCGCACATGGCCGAATACGCCCGATGCCTCAGCTGCTCCCGCAGGGTTGTTCCGGTTGCTCCTGGAAGTTCATCCTGAGCACTGCAGAATGCGTCTGATGCCTCTTCTAAGCCCGTAGGCATTTTCTGGTTGCTCCTGGAAGTTCGTTCTGCGGGGCCTGCAGGGAGGTTCTGGTTGCTCCCAAAAGTTCATCCCGTGCACCCACACCGCTGCCGCGCCTGCAGTGATGTTCTGGTTGCTCCAAGAAATTCGTCCCACACACTTCCAAACGCACCCAATGCCTCTTCTACACCCGGGGATATGTTTTGGTCACTTCTGAAAGTTCATCCTGTGCACTAGCAAACATGTCTGACGCTGCAGCTGCACCTGCGGGGATGTTCCAATCACTCCCGGAAGTTTGTCGCATGCACTGCTGAATGTGTCCAAAGCCTCTGCTGCACCTACGTCGATGTTCCATTGGCTCCCGGAATGTGAATCCTCTGCTGCACCTGCATGGATGTTCCGGTCGATCCCGGAAGTTCGTCCAGAGCACTGCCAAATGTGTCCAACACCGCTGTTGTGCTTGTAGGGTTGTTCTGGTCACTCCCGGATGTTCATCCCATGCACTGCTGAATGTGTCCAATGCTGCCCGATGCCGCTGCTGTACCTGCAGGGACGTTCCAGTCACTCCCCAATGTTCATCCTGTGCACCGCCAAACGTACCTGATGCCTCTGCCGCACCTGTAAGGATGATCCGGTTGCTCCCGGAAGTTCATCCTGTGCACTGCCAAACGTGTCCAACTCTACTGCCATGCCCACGGGAATGTTCTGGTCACTCCCATAAGTTCATCCTGCAAACTTTTGAATGCGGCCGACTTCTCTGATGTACCTACAGGCATGTTCCAGTCCCTCCTGGAAGTTCATCCCGAGCACTGCCAAATGCATCTGATGCCTAAGCTGAGCCCGTGTGGATTTTCCATTCTTTCCCAGAAGTTCATCCCGTGTACTGTGAACGTGCCTGATGACTCTGCCACACCCACTGGGATGTTCAGGTCGGTCCTGGAAGTTCATCCCACGCATTGCCAAACTGTTTGGGTCCTAATTTCTTGTCCCTAACTTTTCTACACCTTAGGAGTTAGCACGACTTCTAAAACTTCTGATAACTTGCTGTCCCATTTGATTCTTGAGTTCTTTTCTTAGACTTATATCCCCTAAGCTGTCCTTTGGGATTAACTAATGAATAAAAGATATGTTGGATAGGCAAGACAACTCTTAAACCTATCACAACTTGCCTTGGTTGAAGAAGACAACTCTTAACTTCAACCTAAGCTCTTAAGCAAGGAAGACAACTCTTCACCTTGTCTTAAGCCCAAGTTATCTCAAGACAACTCTTAAAAGATAACCAAAAAATAAACAAGAATAGAAGCAAGAATGCTAACGTTGATTGTTGATTAATGAATGAAAATATACAAATTCAGAGTATATCCCCATGCTAACAAATAATGGGCTGTATTTATAGTATTGGACAGCCTTTTCCTAATTTAACTAGCACTTAAGTTCATTATCCACTTAGGACAAGTTTTCCTAAGTCAAGAAGGTTTCCTAAGACAACTAGAATCTTATCAAGATAGACCTTATTCAAATGTTTCCTAATTCTACTAGGATTCTTGGTCTTTCTTGAATTTTGACCTAGACTAGAATTCCTACCTTATCTTGTATTCTACAGTGGCTGGACTTCCTCTTGGCTTATCCTTCTAGGACTAGGACTCTTAATATGTATCCTTCTGCCCTTAGAATTCTTCTTGTCATGACTAGCCTGTTGCTACTGGTATTCATCATGCATGTTCTGCTGCTGATAGAACTCTTCTTGGCATGGATGTCCTGCTGCTGCTGGAACTCTGCTTGGCATAGATGTCCTCCTACTGCTGGAACTCTTCTTGATGCAATTATCCTTCTTATTCTGGAACTCCTATTGGTGTGAATGTCCTTCATTAATTAGGATTAAGTCAAATACTGGCCAGGCTTCACGGCTGCGCTGCATACTTGCTGTTGCTTGTTGTGCACATTTTCTGGCCCATGCTCTCCTTTGCTTCCTCATTTTCTGCCGTTGCCTTTCCTGCATACTTAGGTTCTCAACAATCCCCCTTTCTTGAAGACTCACCTTGTCCTCAAGGTGAAAGTTTTGAAAACTGCTGCTGGATGTCATTATAGTCTTCCCAAACTTGTATGGGTAATGGCAAAGGTTGTAGCAATCCCTTGGTCTTGCCATCTTTCTGGTTTTATCCATGGGAAAATGTCACAATTGCTGTCTTTCTTCTTGACTTCTGCCTTGAATCCTTCTAACCAAAAGAATAGCTTGATCCACATGTAAGTACGAACCATCCTGAATGTCCTCCTTCCTGTGAATTGTGGAAGTGATTTAAGATCTTCCCCCTTAGTCCTGGTATGTTTGGTACATATACCTGCTGGTTGTGCCAAATATATCTATTCTTTAGGGTGAATTTACTAACCTTAGGGTCAAAATTCTTGATCTTCTCAGTGAGCTCTTGGCTTTGAGGGTCAATCTTTATTGACTCCTTGATTTTTGTCCATACATTCCACTCTGCTCTGCTAATGGCAGTGAGGCATGCATCATTAGGCTCACATGCTGTCCACAATGCTTGACCTTCATTGCTTTTGGACAATGCGTCTGCCACCTTTTTTTCCTTGCCTAGTTTGTAGATTATTTCATACTCGTAACCCAGCAATTTGACAAGGAACTTTTGCTGCTCTGGTGTGGTAATTTTCTGCTCCATGAGGCTTCTCAAGGTTGTTGATCCGTGATGAAAGGAATTTTCTCCTAAAAAGAAGGTAAGGTCGCCATGCCTCTGACTACATGTGTGATGATGGCAAATATCTCCTTGGCATATACTGACCATTCCTTCCTCATAGGCCCTAAGACTCTGCCCATGTATGAAATAGGTCTTCCGGCTTGACTCAGGACAACACCTACACCTAGGTCTTATCAGCCTCCTAGCTTCTGTCTAGTACTTCAGCTTATCACCTTTTGAGTCTTTCAACAAAATAAAAAGAGTTTTAGTAAATTTTTTTCTTTGTTTGCTCTGATACCAATTATAGGGCGAGGTACGGAATCAGAAGAGCCGCAGAATAACCGCCAGAGTGCTGGGGAGCACCTAGGGGCTACTGGAAGCTTTTCTGGAGGAAGGAGAGAGAGAGAGAGGGGGGAAGAGGGGTACCTCTTTTTTTTTAATCCATTTCACCCGTCTGAATCCTACAGCCTAGCACTATTTCCGATGAATAGCTAACTACCCTAACATACTAACAACTACTATGCACAATTATTTTCTACAGAATTCTAAATTTACCAGAGTTATTTAAAGAACCAACCACCGGAGTTTCACGGCGTTGGGGATTTGGAATAAGACTGTTAAGAGAGGGACTCTCTATCTTAACAGAATATGTTGAGAGATTAAGAGAGAATTACCTTTATACTCTGAAAGGCTGAATAAGAGAGGGAAGTAGTAAGAGAGTTTTTTGTTTTGAATTGGTAATGGCGTTCTGCCTTCATTGAATAACTTGAAGGGTTTATATACAACCTAAAAGATAACTCATGGTTAAGATAACCATGGTTACTTTCTAAAAAGAAAACTCTAGTTACAAAAAGTAAGCTAACCCATGGTCAAGTATAACCATGGTTTACAAAAAGAAACTATAGTTAACAAAAAGCGAATTAACTCATGGTTAGATAGAACCATGGTTGTTAAAAAGAAACTATGGTTACAAAAAGTAAATAACTTTACAAAAAGTAAAAGAATCTTTGGGGCAGCTTTGTCGGGTGTATGGCTTTGCTTTTTCTGAGCTAATCATCATCCAAGTCAATCAAGTCATCATCAGAGGAGATAGCATCTATATCTGATAAGATCTGGAAATCTCCAAAATGCTTTATCTCAAGATGGGCTCTGATGGAATGAAAATGGTCTTCAATACTTGGATCTTCATGGATTTGGCCCAAATAAGGTGTATATAAAGTAAAGTTCCTGTATCTGGTAAACACCTTCATCTTACTATCCTCCATGTGCATAGGATAGTCATGGGCCCAAGTTCTTGGCTTTTGGGAGGACAGAAGTAGATTTCTGACATTAATAATATTCATCATTACTAGATGGGTCAGAATCTTCTATCCATTCTCTCCATTGGGCTTTTGTCCTCAATAGTGTGGGCTCAGAAAATGGGAACACATCTATAAGTATTTCCATCTTGGCTCCTTCAGGATATCCTGTAGAGTAGCTGGCTGGTATAGACTTTATTCTAAGATCTATAAATCCTGGTCCACATACCACTGCCAACTTTTTTATGCTCATAATAAGCATACAGGATATAAGACAACTTCCAGGACAATGGTTCTATGAATGTCTTTATTTGTGACTGCTTAGTAACCACTATCCTTGCCAAAAAACCCATTTCGAACAACTGCTGCAAAGAGAAAGGGGCAGCAGAGTCTTGCCATTCTTCTAAATGGGCTGTTGCCTTGAAGAGAACCAATCCCTTAGAACAGACACATATATTGGGAAGATCATGGTCCTTAGCTTTATAGTAGATACCTATCAGGCCCATTCCTGGGGGATAGGAACTTTCTACTGGACCATTTAATGCTATGTGCCTCATAAATTCTTGGGCATTGATCATTTCTGTCATTTTGTCTGTTAAGACATACCCAAGTATTTTTCGTTCTGCGGGAGTGTTAAAGATGGGCTCAAGTAGTTTCTTTTCAGAAAATCTTTCTGTGTTCTCCTTTTGCCATATTTCTATTTCCTTTTTCACCTCTTTTTCTTTTTCTTTTCTCTCTTTGAGCTCTTTTTGGATTTTTTCTATTTTCTGCTCAAGCTCTATTATTCTTTCCTTTTTTCCACTCACATCCGCTTTCAACATGTTTATTTCTTTTTGCATCATAAAAGGTGTTTGAGGGAGTGAGGGGATTAGGAGAGGCCAGAAGCATAGATCTCAAATGTTCTTCTTGGTTTTTGAGATCAAGATAGCAGCACAGAGCATGAAGCATATCAGGGTTTTAATCTGGGATTAAAGTTCCACAGATTATCTACAAGACATTTTTGCTCAGGCTTTAATTGGGCTTTGGCCTTGAAAGAGAGATTTGTTCCAGTGGGGAACACTTTCAATGTGTATGGTCCAAAGAAAAAGGAATTTGGGCTTTGTGAAGTACCTGCCATTGCTGCAAAGAATAACATAATAAAAGAATTGGGTTAGTGCTACAAATCTTTTCTACAATGTCTATATTTCTACATATGCATGAACAGTTATGTTGGTGGGCTTAGTGGGCTCCTGACTTACGTCGGTATCCACAACAAAATTGAATTTTGTACAATGCCACCATGCATGAATGCATATTATCTTCCTACTTGTTACTTTCTACATGAGATTGCATTTCTACATGCAAAAATTTATAAGGACAATAAATTTAATTGTTGTTCAAAATTAATTTGATTATCTAATTCTTCAGTGTTATCACATATACTTAATACATCACTATCATTACTATTTTCACTACCATTTATACTAATTATATCAAATTCATCTTCTAATTCTAATTCCTTGTAAACTGTCATTCTTTCTAAGTTTCCATTTTTACTTCTACATTCTTTAGCATAATGACCAAATTGACCACATATAAAACATTTACATTTCCTAATAGGAGGTTTTTTACTTTTAAATTTACTAACGTGATTTTTTCTAGGTATACCTTTTCTATAATTAGTAGCTTTTCTAAAATATTTCTTTCTTCTATCTTGTTTATAGATTCCTGATATATAAACATTTTTACAATAATTATAGCTTTTGACTTGTCTAGCTACTTCATTTGCTACGCATTGATTTTTTAAATATTCAAATGTAAAAATAATCCTAGGAGCTACAGCTATTTGAAAGTACTACCATATTTCTTATTCCATTCGTCTGCTAGAGTTTTTTTCAACCTAATACACGTTTTCAGGAAAATTTGCTTAATCATAAAGGCTTATACTTATACTCAGATCTTTTTTATTCTAACTCTTTTCTCTAAAGTTATTAGACTCTCCAGACTTAAACTTACACCTAGGTCTTACCATACTTCCGAACTCCTGCAGTGAGTCGAGTCCGCCTAGTACTTCACCTGAAAGTCTTTTGAAGTCCTTTAACTAAATATCAAAAGAGTTCTAATAAATGTTTGTTTCTAAACAGTTATTCTTCCTTCTTTTATCTTAAGCTACAAGACTGTGAAGACTGTAAACCTACACCTAGGTCTTACCATACTTCCGAACTCCTGCAGAGAGTCGAGTCCGCCTAGTACTTCAATTTCCAGTCTTTTCCAATCTTTTAACCTAAGAAAAAGAATTCTTAATAACAGACTTAGAAGTTTGGTTTTTTGCTCTGATACCAATTTAGGATTGGTATCAGGAGAGGATTATTCTTTTAGAGAGGGAAGTAGTAAGAGAGTTTTTTGTTTTGAATTGGTAATGGCGTTCTGCTTTCATTCTGCAGCATTCATAGGACCATTGTCCTGGAAGTTGTCTTATATCCTGTATGCTTATTATGAGCATAGAAAAGTTGTTAGTGGTATGGGACCAGGATTTATAGATCTTAAAATAAAGTCTATACCAGCCAACTACTTTACAGGATATCCTGAAGGAGCCAAGGCTCTATAACTTTTCTATGCACAATTATTCCAGATAGCTGTAGCTCCTAGGATTATTTTTACATTTGAATATTTAAAAAATCAATGCGTAGCAAATGAAGTAGCTAGACAAGTCAAAAGCTATAATTATTGTAAAAATGTTTATATACCAAGAATCTATAAACAAGATAGAAGAAAGAAATATTTTAGAAAAGCTACTAATTATAGAAAAGGTATACCTAGGAAAAATCACGTTAGTAAATTTAAAAGCAGAAAAACCTCCCATTAGGAAATGTAAATGTTTTATATGTGGTCAATTTGGTCATTATGCTAAAGAATGTAGAAGTAAAAATGGAAACTTAGAAAGAATGACAGTTTACAAGGATTAGAATTAGAAGATGAAGTTTAGGACAACCTAAACTTAACTTAGTCTTTGACAATATTAATCCTTCTTTTTCACAAATATTAAAAAATCTTTTTAAATGCTGTATATGCTGAGCTATATCATCACTAAATACTAATATATCATCTATATAACAAATTATAAAATCATCTAATTGTCTAAATATATTATCCATTTTTCTCTGAAATATACTAGGAGCATTTTTTAGTCCAAAAGGCATTACTAACCATTCATACTCTCTATCTTAAGATGAATATGTTGTAGAAAAGAACGCCATTACCAATTAAAAACAAAAAACTCTCTTACTACTTCCCTCTCTTATTCAGCCTTTCAGAGTATAAAGGTAATTCTCTCTTAATCTCTCAACATATTCTGTTAAGATAGAGAGTCCCTCTCTTAACAGTCTTATTCCGAAATCCCCAACGCCGTGAAACTCCGGTGGTTGGTTCTTTAAATAACTCTGGTAAATTTAGAATTCTGTAGAAAATAATTGTGCATAGTAGTTGTTAGTATGTTAGGGTAGTTAGCTATTCATCGAAAATAGTGATACCAATTTAGGGGGCGAGGTACGGAATCAGAAGAGCCGCAGAATAACCGCCAGAGTGCGGGGAGCACCTAGGGGCTACTGGAAGCTTTTCTGGAGGAAGGAGAGAGAGAGAGAGAGAGGGGGGGGGCAGAGGGGTACCTCTAATCCATTTCACCCGTCTGAATCCTACAGCCTAGCACTATTTCCGATGAATAGCTAACTACCCTAACATACTAACTGCAATACTCAAATGTAATATAGATCATTTTCATTCCATCAGAGCCCATCTTGAGATAAAGCATTTTGGAGATTTCCAGATCTTATCAGATATAAATGCTATCTCCTCTAATGATGACTTGATAGACTTGGATGATTACTAGCTCAGAAAAGCAAAAGCCATCCGCCCGACAAAGCTGCCCCAAAGATTCTTTTACTTTTTGTAAAGTTATTTACTTTTTGTAACCATAGTTTCTTTTTAACAACCATGATAGAAATCAGGATCCCTTATTCGTAAAAACAATAGAAAATATTAATGAGAAATTAGCAAATTTATCTTTAGGACCTAAACCAGTAGTAGGAGGATCTAAAGGTAAAATGTTAGTCTGGAAAAAGTGGGAATAGGATGTCACTTAGAAGAAGTAATACTACAACTAGTATAGATAGACAAGGTAATATCACTAACTGCAGTACTTTAAGAGTTTTTTCAACCTAATACACGTTTTCAGGAAAATTTGCTTAATCATAAAGGCTCTATACTTATACTTAGATCTTTTTTACTCTAACTCTTTTCTCTAAAGTTATTAGACTCTCCAGACTTTCCAACCTACACCTAGGTCTTACCATACTTCCGAACTCCTGCAGTGAGTCGAGTCCGCCTAGTACTTCACCTGAAAGTCTTTTAAGTCCTTTAACTAAATATCAAAAGAGTTCTAATAAATGTTTGTTTCTAAACAGTTATTCTTCCTTCTTTTATCTTAAGCTACAAGACTGTCAAGTTGGTGGGCTTAGTGGGCTCCTGACTTACGTCGGTATCCACAACAAAATTCAATTTTGTACAATGCCACCATGCATGAATGCATATTATCTTTCTACATTGGTACTTTCTAATCGTAAGTCAATTTCCAGTCTTTTCCAATCTTTTAACCTAAGAAAAAGAATTCTTAATAACAGACTTAGAAGTTTGGTTTTTTGCTCTGATACCAATTTAGGATTGGTATCAGGAGAGGATTATTCTTTTAAGAGTTTTGCTCTGATACCAATTTAGGGGGCGAGGTACGGAATCAGAAGAGCCGCAGAATAACCGCCAGAGTGCTGGGGAGCACCTAGGGGCTACTGGAAGCTTTTCATGCTTCCAGTAACCACTATCCTTGCCAAAAAACCCATTTCGAACAACTGCTGCAAAGACATTCATAGAACCATTGTCCTGGAAGTTGTCTTATATCCTGTATGCTTATTATGAGCATAGAAAAGTTGGCAGTGGTATGTGGACCAGGATTTATAGATCTTAGAATAAAGTCTATACCAGCCAGCTACTCTACAGGATATCCTGAAGGAGCCAAGATGGAGATATTAATAGATGTGTTCCCATTTTCTGAGCCCACATTATTGAGGACAAAAGCCCAATGGAGAAATTGGATTGAAGATTCTGACCCATCTGTAATGATGAACATATCAATGTCAGAAATCTATTGCTGTCCTCTCAAGAAGCTAAGACTTGGGCCCATGACTATCCTATGCACATGGAGGATAGCAAGATGAAGGTGTTTACCAGATACAGGAACTTTACTTTATATACACCTTATTTGGGCCAAATCCATGAAGATCCAGAAACCATAGATACGTCTCCTATAAGTAGACCAGTAGATGTTAAGATATTTGCCAGAGTGCTGGGGAGCACCTAGGGGCTACTGGAAGCTTTTCTGGAGGAAGGAGAGAGAGAGAGAGAGAGGGGTACCTCTAATCCATTTCACTCGTCTGAATCCTACAGCCTAGCACTATTTTCGATGAATAGCTAACTACCCTAACATACTACAACAACTACTATGCACAATTATTTTCTACAGAATTCTAAATTTACCAGAGTTATTTAAAGAACCAACCACCGGAGTTTCACGGCGTTGGGGATTTCGGAATAAGACTGTTAAGAGAGGGACTCTCTATCTTAACAGAATATGTTGAGAGATAAAAGAGAGAATTACAGTCTTGACAGTCTTGTAGCTTAAGATAAAAGAAGGAAGAATAACTGTTTAGAAACAAACATTTATTAGAACTCTTTTGATATTTAGTTAAAGGACTTAAAAGACTTTCAGGTGAAGTACTAGGCGGACTCGACTCACTGCAGGAGTTCGGAAGTATGGTAAGACCTAGGTGTAGGTTTGAAGTCTGGAGAGTCTAATAACTTTAGAGAAAAGAGTTAGAATAAAAAAGATCTGAGTATAAGTATGGTTATATTTTCTGTTACAGCTGCATTAGCTACTAATACTCTATAAGAATCACTATGATCTTTTTTCCAAGATTGAAAGTATAACTTTGCTACTTCTCCTAATAAATTTTCTACATAATTTACCTTTTCTTGATTATCTATGAAATTAAAAGTACTCAAATGTAAAACAGTACTAGATTCCCATTTAGCTATTACTTCTTCCCATAATTGGGGGTGATGATTACTTAATACTAGCATACTACCACTATTTGCTAAAGCTGATGGTAAAGTTATCTGTTCATAAGGAAATTTTCTACTATATCCTCTACCTCTTATTTCTGGCATACATATTCTATTTTCGGGCCCAGTGGAAAGTGCCTATCCCCCAGGAATGGGCCTGATAGGTATCTACTATAAAGCTAAGGACCATGATCTTCCCAATATATGTGTCTGTTCTAAAGGAATGGTGCTCTTCAAGGCAACAACCCATTTAGAAGAATGGCAAGACTCTGCTGCCCCTTTCTCTTTGCAGCAGTTGTTCGAAATGGGTTTTTTGGCAAGGATAGTGGTTACTAAGCAGTCACAAATAAAGACATTCATAGAACCATTGTCCTGGAAGTTGTCTTATATCCTGTATGCTTATTATGAGCATAAAAAAGTTGGCAGTGGTATTGGACCAGGATTTATAGATCTTAGAATAAAGTCTATACCAGCCAGCTACTCTACAGGATATCCTGAAGGAGCCAAGATGGAGATACTAATAGATGTGTTCCCATTTTCTGAGCCCACATTATTGAGGACAAAAGCCCAATGGAGAAATTGGATTGAAGATTCTGACCCATCTGTAATGATGAACATTATCAACGTCAGTAATAAAAAATATGAACCAATAGAAAATATGAAAGATGTAGAATTAGTAAATAGAAAAGAAATACAAATCGAGGAAGAAAAAATAGAAAATAAAATAATAATAGGAGAAGATGTAGATTTATTAGAAATCCTTAGAAATGGTAGTAAATACAGAAGAGTATATATTGCCCTTAGAAGAATTAGATACTCCCAAATATGACAATTACATAGGAGATAGGATATTAGCCAGTACATCTTCAGGAGTAGTAAATAGTCCAGAAATACCTCAAATAGAAATACCACCAACTAGGACTTTAACAGGAGTAGTCAGCTGAATACTATTTCTGATGTTAGTTACCACATACTACACAACCAATTAGCAATTAGTCAGTCACAGAATATAGTATTTAAGTCTTATTTAATATTTTACAAAAACAAAGAATGAAAATAGATAGTTTAATAGATAATATTAGAATAATCAGAATAATTTAGAAAAAGGACAAAGTAGTAAAACAAATAGAAAAATAGAAAATACCATATTAGAAAAATTAGAAATAGAATTAAAGATAAAAGAGTTAGATAAAAAAGTATCTACTTTAACTGAATAATCTTAGAAGTATGAGTTGGTTAATAGAAAAACAATTACCTTTAGAATGTAGAGAATGTAAGCATAGTTGGAATAATACATATAGAGAAAAGTGTTTTTATTGCAATATGATAATAGTAAAAAATTGTAAAAAATGTAGAAAATTGTAACTTAGTATGTTGTCCTATGGATATAGCAAGATTTGGAGAAATAGTAGAATATGGTGATGAGGTTAAAAAACAGGTAACAGAAGAATAGAAATGAACAAAGAAATATAGAATTTATAAAATTAGAAAACCAGTATTTAAAAGAAAAGGTAAATAGGTTAGAAAAATTAGAAAAAGAAATATCAGAATTAAGATTAGAAAAAGATCTAGAAATTAGTAGATTAGAACAAAGAATAATAGATTTAGAAAAGGAGAATAAACAAAAACAAATAATAAAAGAAGAATTAGGAATAGAAAACGGATAAAGAAAAAATAGAGGAAGATAAACCAGATAGCATAAGTTATAATGAAAGAAGATAGAAATAGAAAAAGATGATGATTTAGAAATTATAGCTAGTAATACAGTAAGACCTGCTAGTATAATTAATAATTTATTAAATTGTCAGGTAGCAATAGAAATAAATAATAAGCAATATAATTTAAATGCCATTATAGATACAGGAGCTAGTAAATGTGCTATACATGATAAAGCTTTACCTAGAGAATGTTTTGAAAATTTACCTTCACCAATAAGAATAGCAGGAGTAAATAGTGTAACAGAAAGTTTTTTAAAAGTAAAAACTGGTAGTTATTTGATATTTAAGACTCAGAAAATATTTATTACCTTTTTGTTATGTTTTACCATTACAAATTCATGATAGAACTCAGATAATCATAGGAATGAATTTTATTTATAGCATGCAGGGAGGAATAACTGTAGAAAATGGTAAAGTAACATTTTTTAAGAAAACAGAAACCATAGATACGTCTCCCATAAGTAGACCAGTAGATATTAAAATATTTGAAGAACAGGAAGAGTATAATAATCAGGAAATAGAAGAATTATTAGAATCAGATGTAATATTATATAATTATGGTAGATTAGAATCAAACTATAGAACATACTTAGAACCAATAATGAGAAGATTAGAAGATTTATCAGTAATAGGAGAAAATCCTTTAGCATTATGGAATAAGAATAAGATCACTTGTAAAGTTAGAAATAATAAATCCAGATTTAACTATACAGGATAAACCCATAATACCAGATCCTAGAACTAAGGCAGAATATACTAAACATATAGAAGAATTATTAAAAGAAAAATTAATTAGACATTCTAATAGTAGACATAGAACTGCAGCATTCATAGTACAAAAGCATAGTGAGATAATTAGAGGTAAAAGTAGAATGGTTTTTAATTATAAAAGGTTAAATGATAATACTTACAAAGATCAGTATACCTTACCAGGGATAGATTACTTGTTATTAAAAATAAAAGATAAAGAGATATATAGTAAATTTGATTTAAAATCAGGATTTCATCAAGTAGCAATGCATCCAGATAGTATAGAATGGACAGCTTTTACTTCACCTTTAGGACAGTATGAATGGTTAGTAATGCCTTTTGGACTAAAAAATGCTCCTAGTATATTTCAGAGAAAAATGGATAATATATTTAGACAATTAGATGATTTTATAATTTGTTATATAGATGATATATTAGTATTTAGTGATGATATAGCTCAGCATATACAGCATTTAAAAAGATTTTTTAATATTTGTGAAAAAGAAGGATTAATATTATCAAAGACAAAGTTAAGTTTAGGACAACCTAGAATAGAATTTTTAGGATTTAGAAATAGGAAAAGGCATAATAAAATTACAACCTCATATAATTAAAAAGGTGATAGATTATAATGAAGAAATAAGTACTAAAAAAGAATTAGAAAGTTTTTTAGGATTATTAAACTATACTAGAAATTATGTTCCTAATTTAGGAAAAGTTAACAGGACCCTTTTATAATAAGTTAAAAATAGGAGGAGAAATTAGATTTAATAATGAGGATAAAAAATTACTTAGACAAATAAAAGATATAATAAACCTACACCTAGGTCTTACCATACTTTCGAACTCCTGCAGAGAGTCGAGTCCGCCTAGTACTTCAATTTCCAGTCTTTTCCAATCTTTTAACCTAAGAAAAAGAATTCTTAATAACAGACTTAGAAGTTTGGTTTTTTGCTCTGATACCAATTTAGGATTGGTATCAGGAGAGGATTATTCTTTTAAGAGTTTTGCTCTGATACCAATTTAGGGGGCGAGGTACGAGAATCAGAAGAGCCGCAGAATAACCGCCAGAGTGCTGGGGAGCACCTAGGGGCTACTGGAAGCTTTTCTAGAGGAAGGAGAGAGAGAGAGAGGGGGGGAAGAGGGGTACCTCTAATCCATTTCACCCGTCTGAATCCTACAGCCTAGCACTATTTCCGATGAATAGCTAACTACCCTAACATACTTACTGCCTATAATTATAGAAAAGGTATACCTAGGAAAAATCACGTTAGTAAATTTAAAAGCAGAAAACCTCCCATTAGGAAATGTAAATGTTTTATATGTGGTCAATTTGGTCATTATGCTAAAGAATGTAGAAGTAAAAATGGAAACTTAGAAAGAATGACAGTTTATAAGGAATTAGAATTAGAAGATGAATTTGATATAATTAGTATAAATGGCAGTGAAAATAGTAATGATAGTGATGTATTAATAGTAATGGAGTCGAGTCCGCCAACTCACTGCAGGAGTTCGGAAGTATGGTAAGACCTAGGTGTAGGTTGAAATCTGGAGAGTCTAATAACTTTAGAGAAAAGAGTTAGAGTAAAAAAGATCTAAGTATAAGTATAGAGCCTTTATGATTAAGCAAATTTTCTTGAAAACGTGTATTAGGTTGAAAAAACTCTTAAAGAGGTAAGCTGAAGTACTAGGCAGAAGCTTGGAGGCTGATAAGACCTAGGTGTAGGCGAAAACTTGCGGAGTCTTGGCTCCTTCAGGATATCCTGTAGAGTAGCTGGTTGGTATAGACTTTATTTTAAGATCTATAAAAGAATTGGGTTAGTGCTACAAATCTTTTCTACAATGTCTGTATTTCTACAAATGCATGAACAGTTATGTTGGTGGGCTTAGTGGGCTCCTGACTTACGTCGGTATCCACAACAAAATTGAATTTTGTACAATGCCACCATGCATGAATGCATATTATCTTTCTACATTGTTACTTTCTACATGAGATTACATTTCTACATGCAATAAATTTATAGGGACAATAAATTTAATTGTTGTTCAAAATTAATTTGATTATCTAATTCTTCAGTGTTATCACATATACTTAATACATCACTATCATTACTATTTTCACTGCCATTTATACTAATTATATCAAATTCATCTTCTAATTCTAATTCCTTATAAACTGTCATTCTTTCTAAAGTTTCCATTTTTACTTCTACATTCTTTAGCATAATGACCAAATTGACCACATATAAAACATTTACATTTCCTAATAGGGAGGTTTTTTGCTTTTAAATTTACTAACATGATTTTTCCTAGGTATACCTTTTCTATAATTAGTAGCTTTTCTAAAATATTTCTTTCTTCTATCCTGTTTATAGATTCCTGGTATATAAACATTTTTACAATAATTATAGTTTTTGACTTGTTAGCTACTTCATTTGCTACGCATTGATTTTTTAAATATTCAAATGTAAAAATAATCCTAGGAGCTACAGCTATCTGAAAAGTACTACCATATTTCTTATTCCATTCTTCTGCTAGAATTGTATTAAAAGGAGGTGGTAATTTTAAAAAATATTTACTACTTAATTGTCCATCTGTAAAGGCTCTACCTGTTTTACTTGCTAGATTAAGGTATTCATTACTAAAGTCTTTTATCTGGGTCATATTATCTATATGTAATCTTTCTAAATCTTGTAATGCCCTATTCTGCATCTCTGTATTTCCTCTATACTGATCATATCCTAAAATCATTTGTCTAATTTGACTGGTTATATTTTCTGTTACATCTGCATTAGCTACTAATACTCTATAAGAATCACTATGATCTTTTTTCCAAGATTGAAAGTATAACTTTGCTACTTCTCCTAATAAATTTTCTACATAATTTACCTTTTCTTGATTATCTATGAAATTAAAAGTACTCAAATGTAAAACAGTACTAGATTCCCATTTAGCTATTACTTCTTCCCATAATTGGGGGTGATGATTACTTAATACTAACATACTACCACTATTTGCTAAAGCTGATGGTAAAGTTATTTGTTCATAAGGAAATTTTCTACTATATCCTCTACCTCTTATTTCTGGCATACATATTCTATTTTCGGGCTTATTATCTGCTCCCGAAAAGTCCTAGTTGGTGGTATTTCTATTTGAGGTATTTCTGGACTATTTACTACTCCTGAAGATGTACTAGCTAATATCCTATCTCCTATGTAATTGTCATATTTAGGGAGTATCTAATTCTTCTAAGGGCAATATATACTCTTCTGTATTTACACCATTTCTAAGGATTTCTAATAAATCTACATCTTCTCCTATTATTATTTTATTTTCTATTTTTTCTTCCTCGATTTGTATTTCTTTTCTATTTACTAATTCTACATCTTTCATATTTTCTATTGGTTCATATTTTTTATTATTCTTATTTCCTATTCTAGGGTACTCATCTCCATATACCATATCTATATATAAACTACAATCATCTAGATCTGGTATTTCTAGAAAGTCTACTGTCCAATCATATTCTGGGTATTTACTATATAGCACTCTTATCTTTTGTCTTTCCATTATTCTATAATCTAGATGCTACAAGGCTATGTCTTAACCAATTTTCTAATTCCTTTAAGAAAGTTATTCTTAATTCTATTCTATGTCTGAATATATTATTTAATCCTATCTGTACTAACCTTTCTTCTAATCTTTCAATTTCTATTATTAACATATTTCTAAAAGCTGCTATGTTTATTCTACTGTCTAGGTTTATTCTAAGTAAAGCATTAATAATTTCTCTATGATTATTACAATCAGTATTTAAAGACATCTTAATCTCTTCCTACAGTAGGTATATTTCTTTCTATTGATTCCTCATCACTATCTAATTCTGATGTTCCTACATTTCTCTGTTCTATAAAGTTATCAAATCTTATACTTTGATTTCCATCTAGATCTACGTATATAGAGCTACTTTCTGGTGTTAAGACTGTTTTGCTAGTATTTATTTCTACAAACTTTTGAAGATTCCATCCTAATCCTGCTAACCTAGTAGGATCTATTATTTCTGGTTTAATCATTCTAATTCCTCTAGTAGATAAAGTATTTATTATATTATCTGTGTCTACTTTATATTTATTTCCTGACTTATTACTAGCCCTTCCTAAATATCCTATAGTTATATTTAAGTTATCACCTTCATAATCTTCATATCCCTTAGTCTGTACTCCTATTTTTAATTTTTCTAGGTCATTTATTGATTTTAATATATTAGGGGAATAATAAAATAATCCTGTGTTACTATTCATATCTACTTCTATGGTTCCTAATACTGCTTTATTCATATTTTTTATCCAGCTATTATCTAATAATACTATTAATACTTTAGTTCCTACTCCTATTCTGGTTAATCCTTTTACTCCTATTACTATTAATCCAGAGTGTACTAATCTTTTTCCTTCTATTTTTAATTTTCTAATTGTCTCCTTATTTACTATATCTATATTTTAGTCTGACCATCTACTACACTAATCTGTTGTTCTGTAGATACTTTTATTAATGATGATCTAAATTCTAATACTCCTACATTATATAATATTCTAGGGTTTAATAGTCTTAATTGATTCTGATTATACAAATCTAGATTTCTTTCTAAATCTATTACTTCTTCTAATCTTAAATTATTACTTCCTTCTTTATCCTGTCTTCTCAATATTCTATCTATCAAAGTATATGGTCTTTCTATACTAGTACTATTTCTACGAGTTTCATTATTCCTAGTTATATTACCTTGTCTATCTATACTAGTTGTAGTATTACTTCTTCTAAGAGACATTCTATTCCCACTTTTTCCAGACTAACATTTTACCTTTAGATCCTCCTACTACTGGTTTAGGTCCTAAAGATAAATTTGCTAATTTCTCATTAATATTTTCTATTGTTTTTACGAATAAGGGATCCTGATTTCTATTTGGTAATTTTTCTAAACTATATTCTAAGGGTACTAATTTTTTATTAATTTCTAATAATAAAGAGATTATTGTGTTATTCTGCCTAATTATAGTTTTGTAAGGTATTCCTGCTACAGATCCTAATTTATTCCTATTGCTGGTCCTACTATTTCATTTTCAGTAATTTCTAAATTTTTCAAATAAAAAGGGTCTTTCTCTAAACTCATTTTTTCTAATGGGTTTTATCCAAGAGTTGTTTGTTTTTAATAATTCTAAATTCATCAGAAATAGTATTCAGCTGAGGATTATCCGAGTG
>BNST01001772.1:0-18319 GCA_019650275.1 Xylocarpus granatum | reverse complement strand
GATATGTTGGATAGGCAAGACAACTCTTAAACCTATCACAACTTGCCTTGGTTGAAGAAGACAACTCTTGACTTCAACCTTAGCTCTTAAGCAAGGAAGACAACTCTTCACCTTGTCTTAAGCCAAAGTTATCTCAAGACAACTCTTAAAAGATAACTGAAATATAAACAAGAATGGAAGCAAGAATGCTAACCTTGATTCTTGATTCATGAATGAGAAATATACAAAATTCGGAGCATATCCCCTCCTCGCAAATAATGGGCTGTATTTATAGTCCTAAGACAGCCTTATCCTAATTCAACTAGTACTTAGGTTCCTTATCCACTTAGGATATGTTTTCCTAAGTCAACAAGGTTTTCTAACACAACTAAAACATTATCAAGATAGACCTTATCCCATTGTTTCCTAATCCTACTAGGATTCTTGGTCTTTCTTGAATTCCTACTTTGACTAAGTCTTTCTATCCTTATCTTATCTCCTCTCTGACAGCTGCTGAACTTCTTCTTGCCGTTTACTTCTAGGATTAGGACTTCCATATAGTGTGTCCTTCCATTCCAAGATTCCTCCTTGACATGAACATCTTGCTAAAGTCAAACCTGCCATGACGTCCTGCTGCTGCTGCAGTTCTTCATGCCGTCAATGTCCTTCTCCTGCTTGGATTGCTTCATGCGTGTCCTGCCAATGCTGGTTTTCCTCTTGGCCTGGCTTTCTGTAGTTAGTTAGGACTAGTCAGAACCTGGCCGTGCTTCACTACTTGCTGTGTGCATGCTTGTTGCATGCATTCGCTCATGCTCTCATTGCCTCCAAAAGTCATCATTTTTTGCCCATTGCATTTCTTGCATACTTAGGTTCTCAACATTATTTGTGAGGAGCTTATATGCTACGAATTTTGTATATTTTTCATTCATTAATCAAGAATCAAAGGTAAGCATTCTTTCTCGCATTCTTGTTTATTTTTTGGCTATCTTTTAAGAGTTATCTTGAGATAACTTGGGCTTAAGTCAAGGTTAAGAGTTGTCTTCCTTGCTTAAGAGCTAAGGTTGAAGTTAAGAGTTGTCTTCTTCAACCAAGGCAAGTTGTGACAGGTTTAAGAGTTGTCTTGCTTATCCAACATATCTTTTATACATTAGTTAACATGAAGGACAGCTTAAGGGGATGTAAATATAAGAAAAGAACTCAAGAATCAAATGGGACAGCAAGTTAGGAAGGGTTTCCAGTAGGCGTGCTGCCCCTAAGGTGTAGAAAAGTTGGGGAAAAAAAATTGGGACCCCAACAAATTAGTGCTTTCATTGAGAGAATCAGCACAACCACCAGTTGAGAAGTAGCACGATCACCCCTACAAATTGTTGCTCTCGCTGAGAGGCAGCACAATCACCATCCAGTTGAGAGGACAGCATGGTCACCATGTCATCAAGGCAGCATTCACCCTCACCACAACAGCGAACTAAGGAGGACTTTGGAAGAATTCTGACCTTAGAGAGGAACCGACGCTTACTCAACGACCAGGTAAGTGATATAAAACAGCAGCTATCATCCATCATCCATTCCCTGGAGCAGTTGAAGAGGGATACACCCCAAGTGTCAGGAAGGCAAAGCCAAACCGAGCAAAGAAGAAACAGCATACCATCACAGCAACCTAGAAGGCTGCATTTAGAGATCTCGTGACACCAGGTGCATGAGGATGAATCTGACCATGAGCAGCTTCCCTCTCAAGAAAGGGGGAGAGTGCGCATGAGTCTAGGGAGCAAAAGGGAGGTGCCACTGAATTTGCACCAGCCCCATGACCCCTATGATGAATACAACGACAATGAGGTCTCAGATTGAAGGCCAGCAGTATGGCAGCCAAGGAGAATGCAGAGTCATCATGATGCAGAACATTGGCGGACAAATAGGAGAGAGGTTCACACAAGAATTGATGGACAGATTCGGACTAATCCAGCATCACAAATATTTGCTCCGAGTTTGATGGGAACCAAGTCTTTCCTTCATTAAATCTGGAGAGTGCTGCACCAATTCAGAACTTGGAATACTCATCTCTGCCTCCTGAGATGCCAATCTGGAGAACAAGTGAAGACATTTCATCACCAACAATTCCAGTTGATGACAGTAGAGGAAAAGAATTGTGCACAGGAGATGCATATGCACTTCCAGATGATAGTGACACTAAGGACACAAGTGCTTCAGGACAGGACTTGGTGTGCTCGAATGCCAAGATAAAGATGCAGATGTCTTGTGATGAGACAAATAATGCATCTACCAAATGTCCTGATTCATCTATTCAGGTTTATGCTACTACTTTTACATCTTCTTTAGCACTACCAAGAGTGGAAGAACAGCAAATTAAAGTGGATGCAGAATCATATGGATTACAAGTGCATGCTCCTACAAATTATCCACTAGAAAATACTCCAACAAGGACTGTGCAGGACCAATCTGCCTTGTTGGCTAAACTTGGATTAGAAGACAAAGTTCCTAATCATATTCCTGTCCAGATTGAAGGACTTACTGATCTTTCACGGACAGCTTCACAAGCTGCAAGAGATCAGACCTTTAGACCATTCATTGGTCAAACTACACATCCTTCTCCTGCTTGAATTGCACCATGCGTATCCTGCTGATGCTGGAGTCCTTCTTGGCTTGGATGTCCTTGGTCAATTAGGATAAAGTCAAAACCTGGCCGTGCTTTACTGCATGCCATGTGCAAGCTTGTTGCACGTACGTTCTGGCCCGTAGCTGCCTCTCTTGCTGCTTGGCGCCTCTCTTGCATCCTCCTATGCCGCTCACGCTCCCTTTTCCTCCTAAGGTCCTCAACAATCCCCCTTTCTTGAAGACTCACCTTGTCCTCAAGGTGGAAATAAGGGAACCATTGCTGGATATCATCATAGTCTTCCCATGTTGTTTCATCCTTGGGCGAATGACTCCACAATATGAGTACTCTCCATACTGGCCTTCTATTGCGCCATAGCTTACTATACAAAATCCTAAGGCTTCCTTCAGTTGCTGCCCAAGGTGATCTTCCCTGAAAATGTCAGGCAGTCCCTCATTCACTTGTCTCACATCTCCTATCTTCTTCCTCAACAATGAAATGTGAAACACTGGATGTAGTTTGAAGGTTAACGGTAGTCTTAGGCGATGAGCTACTGCTCCAATATGCTCAACTACCTCATACGGTCCAAAATATTTTCTAGCCAACTTTGCTGTGGTTGGCTTTCCGGCATTTATCTTCCTTCTAGGATGGATTTTATGATAGACATGGTCACCTACCTTAAATTCTTCTTCCTTCCTCCCTTTGTCCGCTTGTCTTTTCATTCGGTCCCTTGCTTGCTCAAGCTCATGCTTGAGTTTCTTCAAGACATCATCTCTTGACTGAAGTGCGACATCCACTTCATGTATGCTACTGTTCCCCATGGTAGAGCTTGACATTCCGGGGGGTAACCTTCCATATACGGCTTGGTATGGTGTCATCTTGATTGCCGCATGATAGGTAGTATTATACCACAGTTCTGCCCATGGTATGTACTTCTCCCAATCATTTTGTTGGTCATGGCAAAAACACCTTAAGTACTGCTCTAGGGTTTGATTGGTTACCTCACTTTGGGCCATCTGTTTGTGGATGAAAGGTGGATGAGGCGACCAAGTTGCTGCCGAGCTGTGTGAAAAGCTCCTTCCAGAACTTGCTCATGAAAACAGTATCTGTATCGGACAGCAATGTCTGTGGTATGCCATGAAGTCTTACCACGTTTTTTATGAACTCTGTGCCCACAGAGATATGCTTGTCGCTCCCAGAAGTTCATCCCGCGCACTGCAGAACACGCTGAATGACTCTGCTGTGCCTACGGGGAAGTTTTCGTCGCACCTGGAAGTTCATATTGCAGATTGCCAAACGAGCCCGATGCCTTCGCCGCACCTGTGGGGATGGTCCGGTTGGTCCTGGAAGTTCGTCCCACGCACTGCCCAATGTGCCCAAAGCCTCTGCCTCATCCGCAGGGATGTTCTGGTCATTCTCAGAAGTTCATCCTGCAGACTACTGAACGTGTCCGACGCCGCTGCCGCACCTGCAAGGATGTTCTGGTCGCTCCCGAAAGTTCATCCCATGCAATGCCGAATCCAGCCGATGCCTCTGCTGTGCCGGTGGGAATGTTCTGGTTGCTCCCGATAGTTCAACCTGCATGCTGCCAAATGCCCAATGCCTCTGCCGTGCCTGCAGAGATGATCTGGTCGTGCCCAGAAGTTCATCCCGAGCACTGCCGAATGTGTCCGATACCTCTATTGAGCCCACATGGATTTTGCGGTCACTCCTGGGAGTTCATCCCTTGCACTGCAGAACGTGTCCCACGCCGCTGCCACACCCACGGAGATGTTTTAGTTGCTCCCGGAAGTTCGTCCCACGCACTGTCAAATGCGCCCTGATGCCTCTTCTGCGCCGGCAGGGACATTCTGGTCGGTCCTGGAAGTTCATCCCGTGCACTGCCAAACGTGCCCGATGCCTCAGGGATGTTCTGGTCACTACTGGAAGTTCATCCTGTGTGCACTGCCCAAAGTGCCTGAAGACTTTGCCACTCCCACGGAGATGTTCCCGTCGCTTCTGGAAGTTTATCCCGCACACTGCCCAATGCACCCGAAGCCTCAGACTCGCCCGAGGGGATGTTCTGGTCGCTCCAGGAAGTTTGTCCCGTGCACTGCCAAATGCGCCCAACGCCTCTGCAGTGCCTGAAGGGATGTTCCGGTCACTCCCGGAAGTTCGTCCCGTGCACTGCCAAACGAGCCCGACCCGCTGCTGTGCCCGGTAGGATGTTCTGGTCGCTCTCGGAAGTTCGTCCTGCACACTGCCAAATGAGCCTGACACCTCTGCCATGCCCGCAGGGGATGTTCAGGTCACTCCCCAAAATTCATCCCGTCCACTGCTAAACAGACCCGAAGCCTCTGCTGTGCTCCCAGGGATGCTCCGGTCAATCTTGAAAGTTCATCCTGTGCACTGCCCAACACGCCCAAAGCCCCTGGCATGCCCGGGGGAATGTTCTGGTTGCTCCCGGAAGTTCGTCCTGAGCACTGCCGAATGCGTCCGATGCCTCTGCCGTGCTCGCGAGGATGTTCCGGTCGCTCCTGCAAGTTCGTACCAATCTCTGCCGAATGCGTCCAATGCATCTGCCGAGCCCATGTGGATTTTCCGGGCGCTCCCTGAAGTTGGTCCCGCACACTGCCCAACATGCTGGAAGCCTCTGCCATGCCCGCGGGCATGTTCCGGTCACTTCTGGAAGTTTGTCCTGTGCACTACCCAACGCGCCCGAAGCCTCTGCCACATCCGCAGGGGAAGTTCCGCTTGCTCCGGGAAGTTCGTCCCATGCACTGCCGAATGTGCCCAACACCACTGCTGTGCCCCGGGGGATGTTCCGGTCACTCCCCAAAGTTCATCCCGTGCACTGCCCAATGTGCCCGACACCGCAGCCGTGCCTGTGGGACTGTTCCGTCGCTCCCAGAAGTTCGTCCCACGCAATGCCGAACGAGCCCGACACCTCTACCTGCACCTGCGGGGATGTCCGGCTGCTCCCAGAAGTTCATCCTGTGCACTGCCAAACACACCCGACTTCTCTGCTGTGCCCCCAGTGATGCTGCGGTCACTCCCGGAAGTTCATTCCCCACACTGCCCAACATGCCCTACACCGCTGCCATGCATGCAGGGATGTTCCAGTCGCTCCTAGAAGTTCATCCCACACACTGCCCAATGCATCTGAAGCCTCTGCCGCACCATCGGCGATGTTCGGTTGCACCTGGAAGTTCATCCTGTGCACTGGTGAACATGCCCGATGCCTCTTCTGCGCCCACGGGATGTTCTGGTCACTCCCAGAAGTTCATCCTGTGCACTGCCCATCATGCCTGCAGGGAAGTTCCGGTTGCTCCCAGAAGTTCATCCCACACACTGCCAAACATGCCCAATGCCTCTTCTGCGCCCGCGGGGATGTTCTGGTCACTCCCGCAAGTTCGTCCCATGCACTGCCCAATGCACCTGAAAGCCTCCGCCACACCAGTGGGGAAGTTCCAGTCACTCTTGGATGTTCGTACTGCACACTACCGAATGCACCCGATGCCTCTGCCGCGCCCACAGGGATGTTCTGGTCACTCTTGAAAGTTTATCACGTGCACTGCCCAACATGGCTAAAGCCTCTGGCATGCCCTGCGGGGATGTTCCAGTTATCCTGGAAGTTCATCCCGAACACTGCCCAACGTGTCCGAGCCACTGCCTCGCTGCAGGTGTGTTCCGGTCACTCTTGGAAGTTTGTCCTGGCAGCACACAGCACACTGCCAAGGCAGAAAGGGGACAAGAGCAGCATAGGATGATTCTGGTCACTCAGGGAAGTTTGTCATGTGCACTGACCAATGCACCCGATGCCACTGCCGCACCAGCGGGGATGCTGCGGTTGCTCCCGGAAGTTCATCCCGCGCACTGCTGAATGTGTCCGACGCCGCTGCCGCACCCACGGGAATGTTTTTGGTCACTCCCGGAAGTTTATCCCACCACTGTCGAACACACCTGACACCTCTGTTGTGCCAGTGGGATGTTCCGGTAGCTCCTAGAAGTTCATCTCGCATACTGCCCAATGTGCCTGAAGCCTCTGCTGTGCCTGTGGGGATGTTCCGGTCACTCCTAGATGTTCATCCCAAGCGCTTCTGAACGCATCCGATGCCTCTGCCAAGCCTGCAGGGATTTTCAGGTCACTCCCAGAAGTTCATCCTGTGCACTACCAAACGGGCGTGAAGTCTCTGCCGCACCCGCTGGGATGTTCAGTCGCTCCAGGAAGTCCCTCCTGTGAACTGCCAAATGCATCCGAAGCCTCTACAGCACCCATGGGGATAATCTGGTTGCTCCAGAAAGTTCATCCCATGCACTGCCAAACATGTCCAAAGCCGCTGCTGTGCCCGCGGGGATGTTTTGGTTGCTCCTAGAAGTTCATCCTGAGCCCTGTCGAACTCGTCCAACGCCTCTACCGAGCCCACGGTGATTTTTCGGTCACTCCCAGAAGTTCCTCCTATGCACTACCAAACGGGCGCATTGGGGTGCATTTGGCAGTACGCGGGATGAACTTCTGGGACAGACCGGAACATCCCCGCGGGAGCAGCAGCGGCGTTCAGTGCAATCGGCAGTGCACGGAACAAACTTCCGAGAGTGACCGGAACATCCCCTCAGGCGAGTCTGAGGCTTCGGGTGTGTTGGGCAGTGCACAGGATGAACTTCCGGAAGTGACTGGAACATCTCCACAGGCGCGGCAAGGACTTCGGGCACGTTGAGCAGTGTGCAGGATGAACTTCCGGTAGCGACCAGAACATCCCTGAGGGAGCTGCAGATGCATCGGGCGCATTCGGTAGTGCACGGGGCTGACTTCCGGGTGCGACTGGAACATCCCTAAGGGAGCTGCAGATGCATCGGGCGCGTTCGGTAGTACGTGGGGCTGACTTCTGGGTGTGACCAGAACATCCCCGCGGGCACGGCAAAGGTGTCAGGCTCATGCAACAGTGCATGGGACAAACTTGCAGGGAGCGACTGGAACATCCCCGCGGGCTCAGCAGTGGCGCCGGGCGCGTTTGGCAGTGCGCGGGATGAAACTTCTGGGAGCGACCAGAATATACCCATGGGCTTGGCAGAGGCATCAGACACGTTCGCCAGTACTAGGGGCAAACTTCCTGGGAGCAACTGGAACATCCCTGCGGGCGTGGTAGAGGCTACGGGCGTGCTCGGCTGTGAGCGGGATGAACTTCCGGGAGTGGCCGGAGCATCCCTGTGGGTGTGGCAATGGCATCAAACATGTTCTGCAGTGCATGGGATGAACTACCGGGACGACCAAATTATCCCTGCGGGCGGCAGTGGCATTGTGCAAGTTTGTCAGTTCGTGGGATGAACTTTTGGGAGCGACCAGAACATCCCCATGGGCACAGCAGAGGCATCATGCAGTTCGGCAGTGTGTGGGATGAACATCTGGGAGCGACCAGATCATCCCCGCGGGCATGGCAGCTGCATCAAATACGTTCGGCAGTGCACTAGATGAACTTCCCGGACCTACCAGAACATACCTGAGGGCATGGCAGAGGCTTCAGGCACATTCAGTAGTGCACGAGACGAACTTCCAGTAGCGCTGGAACATCCCCACGGGTGCAGCAGAGTCGTCAGACGTGTTCTGCAGTGCTTGAGACAAACTTCCGGGAGCTACCAAAAATTCCCCACAGGCGCGGCAGCGGCATCAGACGCGTTTGGCAGTGCTCGGGACAAACTTCCGGAGGTGATGGGAACATCTCTGCAGGTGTGGCAGATGCTTCGGGCGTGTTCGGCCGTGCGTGGGATGAAGTTCCGGGAGTGACCGGAACATCTCCGTGGGCGAGGCAGCGGCGTTAAATACGTTCGGCAATGCATGGGATTAATTTCTTGAACCTACCGGAACATACTTGAGGGCACGGCAGACGCTTCGGGCACATTTGGCAGTGCACGGAGCGAACTTCCAGGAGTGACCGGAACATCCCCGCTGGGTGCGGCAGAGGTGTCAGACACATTCGGCAGTGCTTGGGACGAACTTCCAGGAGCTACCGAAAATTCCCTGCAGGGCACGGCAGCGGCATTGGACGCATTCGGCAGTGCACGGGACAAACTTTCGAGGGTGACGGGAACATCTCCACAGGCATGGCAGAGGCTTCGGACGTGTTTGGCCGTGTGTGGGACGAAGTTCCGGGAGCGACGGAATATCCCCGCGGGTACAGCAGTGGCATCGGACGCGTTCAGCAGTGCGCGGGACAAGCTTCTGAGAGGGACCGGAACATCCCTGTGCGCAGTGCCAGCTTCGGATGCGTTCGGCAGTGCAGGGGACGAAACTTCCGGCAGCGACCAGAACATCTTTGCATGCACTGCAGAGGCGTCATGTGCGTTCGGCAGTGTGCAGGTCGAAACTTCCAGGAGTGACCAGAAAATCCCACGGGCGCAGCAGCGGTGTCAGACACATTCGACGGTGCACGGGACAAACTTCCTGGACCAACCAGTACATTCCCGCAGGCGTGGTGGAGGGTTCGGGCACATTCGGCAGTGTGCGGGAAAAACTTTGGGGAGGGACTGAAATATCCCCGCGAGTGTAGTAGAGGCGTCAGGCATGTTTGGCAGTACCAGGACGAACTTCCGGGAGTGACCGGAACATCCCCGCGCACACGGCGACGTCTTCGGACGCATTCGGCAGTGCGCGGGATGATCTTCCGAGAGCGACCAGAACATCCCGCGGTTGCGGCAGCGGCATCAGATACGTTCGGCTGTACACGGGACGAACTTCCCGGACCTACCGGAACATCCCCGTTGGCACGGCAGAGGGTTCGTCTAGAAAAGTGCCAATTAGTGCACTATCTGGCCAATGTCCTACCAATTCGGCCAACCTCTCGAATTCTTCAAGGTAACTTTCTAGAGATCCCTCTTACCTAATCGTGGCAAGCTGTCCCTCATAGTTAGTCATGCTAGACGGGCCAAATCTGTTCACTAACTCTTGTGTGAACATTGTCCAGCCTATCCTTCTTCCTTCTCGGCCATAGGTGGCCTTAAGCGAACACCACCATTGGTTGGCTCCCCCACATAGGTGATAGGATGCAAAATCAACCCTTTCACCTCTCTCAATACCTTGTTTCTCAAAGTAAAATTCAGCGTTGGAGATCCATTCGGTTGGATCTCCCTTCTCAAAGGTAGGGAATTTGATTTTTACCTTTGGCCGTGTGTAATGGCTTGGACTGTCGTAGTGCCAATCCTCCCTCCTTGTGGTGCGCCATTGTTCTGCCTCAGGGTGATTCCGCACCCTTCTTGGTTGCCATGATGCGGGCCTTCTGTCCAGAACTTCCTCATTGTCGCTATAATCATAATAACGATCATGGGGTGGGTGTTCATTTGGTGAAGTCTCCCTCCTGCTTCCCAAACTCATGCGCCTTTGCCCCTTTCTTGAGAGGGAAGTTGCTCCTGGTCAGATTCGTCCTCATGCGCTTGGTGCCATGTGACTTCTGATTGCAGCCTCCTAGACGTTTGTGGTAGGTGGCTGTTTCTACCCTGCTTGGTTTGGACTTGTTTTCCAACCACTCGGGGTGTATCTCTTTTTAATTATTCAAGAGAACTAATGATAGATGATAGTTGGTGTTTGATATCACCTACCTTGTCATTGATCGCATTTTGGTTCCTCTCCAAGGCAAGGATTCTTCCGCGATTGGTGACTAAGAAGTGTTCCCCGGTCTGTTCCAGTGGTGCGGGTGAATGCTGCCTAGATGACATGGTAACCGTGATGCCTTGCAACTGACTGGTGACTGTGCTGATCTCTCAATGAAAGCACCAATTTGTTGGGGTCACAATTTTTTTACCCAACTTTTCTACACCTTAGGGGTCAGTACGCCCACTTAAAACCTTCCTAACTTGCTGTCCCATTTGATTCTTGAGTTCTTTTCTTGGATTTTCATCCCCTAAGCTGTCCTTCGGGATTAACTAATGTATAAAGGATATGTTGGATAGGCAAGACAACTCTTAAACCTATCAGAAACTTCCCTTGGTTGAAGAAGACAACTCTTAACTTCAACCTAAGCTCTTAAGCAAGGAAGACAACTCTTAACCTTGTCTTAAGCCCAAGTTATCTCAAGACAACTCTTAAAAGATAACGAAATATAAACAAGAATGGAAGCAAGAATGCTAACCTTGATTCTTGATTAATGAATGAGAAAAATACAAAATTCGGAGTATATGTTTCTGCTCACAAATAATGGGCTGTATTTATAGTATTAGACAGCTTTATCCTAATTCAACTAGTACTTAGGTTCCTTATCCACTTAGGATATGTTTTCCTAAGTCAACAAGGTTTTCTAAGTCAACTAAAATATTATCAAGATAGACCTTATCCCAATGTTTCCTAATCCTACGAGGATTCTTGGTCTTTCTTGAATTCCTACTTAGACTAGAATTCCTACTTTGACTAAACCTTTCTGTCCTTATCTTATCTACTCTCCTACAGCTGCTGACCTTCATCTTGCAGTTTTCTTCTATTAGGACTTCCATGTGGCATGTCCTTCCATTCCAAGACTTCTCTTTGATGTAATCATCTTGTTGAAGTCAACCCTGTCATGACGTCCAGCTGCTGCTAGAGTTCTTCATGCCGTCCATGTCCTCCTGCTCGGATTGTGTCATGCGTGCCCTGCCAATGCTGGTGTTCATCTTGGCTTGGATTTCTGCAGTCAATTAGGACAGAGACAGAACCTAGCCATGCTTCACTGCATGCTGCATGCAGGCTTGTTGCGTGCACATTCTGCCCTGTTTGATTCTTGGGTTCTTTTCTTAGATTTACATACCCTAAGCTGTCCTTCGGGTTAACTAATGAATAAAAGATATGTTGGATAGGCAAGACAACTCCTAAACCTATCACAACTTGCCTTAGTTGAAGAAGACAACTCTTAACTTCAACCTAAGCTCTTAAGCAAGGAAGACAACTCTTCACCTTGTCTTAAGCCCAAGTTATCTCAAGACAACTCTTAAAAGATAACCGAAATATAAACAAGAATGGAAGCAAGAATGCTAACCTTGATTCTTGATTAATGAATGAGAAATATACAAAATTCGGAGCATATCTTTCTGCTAACAAATAATGGGCTGTATTTATAGTATTTAGACAGCCTTATCCTGATTCAACTAGTACTTAGGTTCCTTATCCACTTAGGATATGTTTTCCTAAGTCAACAAGGTTTTCTAACACAACTAAAACATTATCAAGATAGACCTTATCCCAATGTTTCCTAATCCTACTAGGATTCTTGGTCTATCTTGATTTCCTACTTAGACTAGAATTCCTACTTTGACTAAATCTTTCTGTCCTTATCTTATCTCCTCTCCTACAGCTGCTGACCTTCATCTTGGTGTTTCCTTCTAGGATTAGGACTTCCATATGGTGTGTCCTTTCCATTCCAAGACTCTCTCTTTGACATGATTATCTTGTTGAAGTCAAACCTGCCATGACGTCCTGCTGCTACTGGAGTTCTTCATGCCACCCATGTCCTTCTCCTGCTTGGATTGTGTCCTGCCAATGCTGGTGTTCTTCTTGGCTTGGATTTCTGCAGTCAATTAGGACAGATTCAGAACCTGGCCGTGCTTCACTGCATGCTGCGTGCAAGCTTGTTGCGCGCACTTTCTGGCCTGTTGCTGCCTCTCTTGTTGCTTGGCACCTTGTGTGCATTTGCTCACACTCCCTTTGCCTTCTAAGGTCCTCAGCAGTTGGGCAGTGTGCAGGACCAACTTCCTGAAATGACCGAAAAATCCCAGCGGCCCAGCAGAGCTTTGGGCGCATTCAGCAGTGCATGGGATGAACTTCCGGGAGCGAATGGAACATCCCTGTGGGCACGGTCAGAGGGGTTAGGCATGTTTGTTAGTGCATAGGACAAACTTCTGGGTGCGACCACTACATCGTCACAGGCATGGCAGCAGTGTGGGACACGTTTGGCAGAGCGCGAGATGAACTTTCAGGAGCGACTGGAATCTCCCAGTGGGTACAGCAGATGCTTTGGGCATGTTGGGTAGTGCATGGTTTGAATTTTTGGGAGTGACTGGAACATCCCTGTGGGCTTGGCAGAGGCATTGGGCATGTTGGGCAATGCACAGGATGAACCTCCAAAGTGACCAGAATATTCCCTTAGGTGCGGCAACGGTATTGGGCACATTCTGCAGTGCCAGGATGAACTTCTGGGATTGATCGGATCATCCCTGCAGGCACGGCAGAGGCTTCGAGCATGTTCAGGAGTGTGCGGGATGAACTTCCAGGAGCGACCAGAACATCCCCGTTGGTGTGGCAGAGGCTTCGAGCGCATTGGGCAGTGCACAACATGAACATCCAGGAGCAACCAGAACATCGTTGCGGGCTCAGCAGAGGCTTCGGGCAAGTTGGGCAGCATGCAAGACAAACTTAGGAGACCGACCTTAACATTCCCCCGGGCACAGTAGCAGCATTGGACACATTTGGCAGTGCGCAGGATGAACTTCCGGGAGCGACCAAAGCATCCTCGCAGGCACAGCAGAGGCTTCGGGTGCATTGGGCAGTGCATGGTACAAGCTTCTGAGAGCAACTGAAGCATCCCTGCGGGCATGGCAGAGGCTTTGGGTGTGTTGGGAAGTGCATGGGATGAATTTCTGGTAGCCACCGGAAAATCCCTGCAGGCATGTCAGAGGCTTTGAGCACATTGGGTGTTGCACCGCACAAAGATCCAGGAGCAACCGAAACATCCCCACAGGCATGGTAGAGGCATGGGTCGGGTGCGTTCGGCAGTGTGCGTGACGAACTTCCAGGAGCAACTGGAACATCCCTGCAGGCACAGCAGTGGCGTTCGGCAGTACACTGGATGAACTTCAGAAGAGACTGAAAAATCGCCGTGGGCTCGGCAGAGGCATCCTACATGTTCAGCAGTGCTCGGGACGAACTTCTGGGAGCGTCCCGTGCATCCCCTGCGAGCATGCCAGAGGCTTCGGGCGCGTTGTGCAGTGCACAGGACCAACTTCCGGGTGCAACAAGAACATTCCCGCGGCTGCGGCAGAGGCATCGAGTGCATTCTTGTTGGGGTCCCAATTTTTTCCCCAACTTTTCTACACCTTAGGGGTCAGCACGCCTACTGGAATCCTTCCTATCTTGCTGTCCCGTTTGATTCTTGAGTTCTTTTCTTATTTTATATCCCCTAAGCTGTCCTTCGGGTTAACTAATATATATAAAGATATGTTGGATAGGCAAGACAACTCTTAAACCTATCACAACTTGCCTTGGTTGAAGAAGACAACTCTTAACTTCAACCTTAGCTCTTAAGCAAGGAAGACAACTCTTAACCTTAACTTAAGCCCAAGTTATCTCAAGACAACTCTTAAAAGATAACCGAAAATATAAACAAGAATGTGAGCAAGAATGCTTACCTTTGATTCTTGATTAATGAATGAGAAAATAACAAAATTCGTAGCTTATTAGCTCCTCACAAATAATGGGCTGTATTTATAGTCCTAAGACAGCCTTATCCTAATTTAACTAGTACTTAGGTTCCTTATCCACTTAGGATATGTTTTCCTAAGTCAACAAGCTTTTTTAAGTCAAATAAAACATTATCAAGATAGACCTTATACAAATGTTTCCTAATTCTACTAGGATTCTTGGTCTTTCTTGAATTTCTACCTAGACTAGAATTCCTACCTTATCTTGTATTTTACAGCAGCTGCACTTCCTCTTGCCTAATCCTTGTAGGACTAGGACTCTGAATGCATATCCTTCTGCCCTTAGAATTCTTCTTGTCATGACTATCCTATTGCTACTGGAACTCATCATGAGTGTCCTACTGCTGATAGAACTCTTCTTGGCATGGATGTCCTGCTGCTGCTGGAGCTCTGCTTGGCATGGATATCCTGCTGCTGCTAGAACTCTGCTTGGCATAAATGTCTTACTGCTGCTGGAGTTCTTCTTGATGCAAATATCCTTCTTCTGCTGGAACTCTTGTTGGCATGAATGTCCTTCATTGATTAGGAACGCCCAGGCCTCACTGCCGGGCTGCACACTTGCTGTTGCCAGGCTTGTTGTGCACATTTTCTGGCCCATGCTCTCCTTTGCTGCCCCATTTTCTACCCATTGCCTTTCCTGCATACTTAGGTTCTCAACAATTCTGCAGTACACGTGACAAACTTCTGGGAGCGACCGAAACATCCACGCGAGTGCGGCAGAGGCATCGGACGTGTTCAGCAGTTCTCGGGACGAACTTCTGGGAGCGATTGGAACATCCCTGTTGACACAGCAGAGGCTTCAGGCGCGTTTGGTAGTGCACAGGACAAACTTCAGGGAGCGGCTGGAACATCACCGCGGGTGCGGCAGCAGCATCGGGCACGTTCGGCAGTGTACAGGACGAACATCCGGGAGTGACCGAAACATCCCCAGCACAGCAGCGGCATCAGACACGTTCGGCAGTGCACAGGACGAACTTTTAGGAGCGGACAGAACATCCTCGTGGGCGCTGCAGCTGCATCGGGCATGTTCGGCAGTGCGAGGGATGAATTTTCGGGAGTGACTGGAAAATCCAACCAGGCGTGGCAGAGGTGTTGTGCGCGTTCGGCCATGCAAGGGACAAACTTTCGGGAGTGGCCAGAACATCCCCACAGGCGCGGTAAAGTCTTCGGGCACGTTCAGCAGTATGTGTGACGAACTTCGGGTAATGACTGGAAAATCCCTGCGGGTGCAGCACCGGCATCAGGGGCATCCTGCAGTGTGCAGGACGAACTTGTGAGATCAACCGGAACATCCCCGCGGGAGCAGCAGAAGCTTCAGGTGCATTTGACAGTGGGCGGGACGAACTTCCTGGAGCGAACGGAACATCCCCCCAGGCATGGCAGAGACTTCTGGCACCTTCGGCAGTGTGCAGGACAAATTCTTGAAGCTGCCATAACATCCCCCCCGGGAGGGGCAGAGGCTTCCGGTGAGTTAAGCTGTGTGCGGGACAAACTTCCGAGAGCGACCGGAACATCCCCGTGGCCGCAGCAGCGGCATTTGACACATCTGGCAGTGTGCAGTACGAAGTTCCTGGAGTGACAAGAGAATCGCCGCGGGCTCAGTAGTAGCGTTGGATGCGTTCGGCAGTGCTCTGGACGAATTTCTGGGAGTGACCAGATCATCCCACCAGGCGCAGCAGAATGTTGGGTCCCGATTTTTTCCCCAACTTTTCTACACCTTAGGGGTCAGCACGCCTACTGAAATCCTTCCTAACTTGCTGTCCCGTTTGATTCTTGAGTTCTTTTCTTATTTTATATCCCCTAAGCTGTCCTTCGGGTTAACTAATATATATAAAGATATGTTGGATAGGCAAGACAACTCTTAAACCTATCACAACTTGCCTTGGTTGAAGAAGACAACTCTTAACTTCAACCTTAGCTCTTAAGCAAGGAAGGTAACTCTTAACCTTGTCTTTTAACCTTGTCTTAAGCCCATAGTTATCTCAAGACAAACTCTTAAAAGATAACCGAAATATAAACAAGAATAGAAGCAAGAATGCTTACCTTTGATTCTTGATTAATGAATGAGAAAATAACAAAATTCGTAGCATATGTCCTCCTCACAAATAATGGGCTGTATTTATAGTCCTAAGACAGCCTTATCCTAATTTAACTAGTACTTAGGTTCCTTATCCACTTAGGATATGTTTTCCTAAGTCAACAAGCTTTTCTAAGTCAAACTAAAACATTATCAAGATAGACCTTATCCTTTGTTTCCTAATCCTACTAGGATTCTTGGTCTTTCTTGAATTCCTACCTAGACTAGAATTCCTACTTTATCTTGTTTTCTACAGCAGCTGGACTTCCTCTTGGCTTATCCTTCTAGGACTAGGACTTTGAATGCATATCCTTCTGCCCTTAGAATTCTTCTTGTCGCGACTATCCTATTGCTACTGGAACTCATCATGAGTGTCCTACATTATATAGGATTAAGTCAAATACTGGTTGGGCTTCACTACTGGGCTGCATACTTTCTGTTGCTACTCTTGTTATGCACATTTTCTGGCCCATGCTCTCCTTTGTCGCCCCATTTTCTGCCCATTGCCTTTCCTTCATACTTAGGTTCTCAACACAGAAGCATCGGGCGTGTACAGCATTGCATGGGATGAACTTTGGGGAGTGACACAGAACACATCTTTGCTCATGCAGCAGATTCTTCGGGCACATTGGCCATGTGCAGAACGAACATCCGGGAGCCACCGAAACATCCCCACAGGTGTGGCAGAAGCATCAGACACATTTGGCAGTGGCGCGGGATGAACTTTTGGGAGCGACCGGAACATCCCCACAGGCACAGCAGAGGCTTTGGGCGCACTGGGCAGTAGGTGGGAGAAACTTCCAGAAGCGACTGGAACATCCCCGCCGGTGGGGCTGAGGCTTCAGGCGTCTGGGCAAGTGCGTGGGGCAAACTTCCAGGGCAACCCGAACATTCCAGCAGGCATAGGAGAGGCATCGGGCACGTTCGGCAGTGTGCAGGGACAAACTTCAGGTAGTGACTGGAACATCTCCTTGGACGCAGCAGAGGTGTCGGATACATTCGGCAGTGCTTAGGACAAACTTCCATGAGCGACCCGGAATGTCCCCTACGGGCACAGCAGATGGATGGCCGCACTCTGCAGTGCGTGGAACAAACTTCCAGGAGTGACCAGAACATCCAAGCGGGCGTGGCAGTGGCATCAGGTGCATAGTTCAAGTTTGGGGTGAACTTCTGGGAGTGACCAGAACATCCCCACAGACACGGCCAAGGCATCTGGTATGTTCGTGTTGAGAACCTAAGTATGCAGGAAAGGCAATGGGTAGAAAATGGGGCAGCAAAGGAGAGCATGGGCCAGAAAATGTGCACAACAAGCCTGGCAACAGCAAGTGTGCAGCCCGGCAGTGAGGCCTGGGCGTTCCTAATCAATGAAGGACATTCATGCCAACAAGAGTTCCAGCAGAAGAAGGATATTTGCATCAAGAAGAACTCCAGCAGCAGTAAGACGTTTATGCCAAGCAGAGTTCTAGCAGCAGCAGGACATCCATGCCAAGCAGAGCTCCAGCAGCAGCAGGACATCCATGCCAAGAAGAGTTCTATCAGCAGTAGGACACTCATGATGAGTTCCAGTAGCAATAGGATAGTCGCGACAAGAAGAATTCTAAGGGCAGAAGGATATGCATTCAGAGTCCTAGTCCTACAAGGATTAGGCAAGAGGAAGTGCAGCTGCTGTAGAAATACAAGATAAGGTAGGAATTCTAGTCTAGGTAGAAATTCAAGAAAGACCAAGAATCCTAGTAGAATTAGGAAACAATTTGGATAAGGTCTATCTTGATAATGTTTTATTTGACTTAGAAAAGCTTGTTGACTTAGGAAAACATATCCTAAGTGGATAAGGAACCTAAGTACTAGTTAAATTAGGATAAGGCTGTCTTAGGACTATAAATACAGCCCATTATTTGTGAGGAGGACATATGCTACGAATTTTGTTATTTTCTCATTCATTAATCAAGAATCAAAGGTAAGCATTCTTGCTCACATTCTTGTTTATATTTTCGGTTATCTTTTAAGAGTTGTCTTGAGATAACTTGGGCTTAAGTCAAGGTTAAGAGTTGTCTTCCTTGCTTAAGAGCTAAGGTTGAAGTTAAGAGTTGTCTTCTTCAACCAAGGCAAGTTGTGATAGGTTTAAGAGTTGTCTTGCCTATCCAACATATCTTTATATATATTAGTTAACCCGAAGGACAGCTTAGGGGATATAAAATAAGAAAAGAACTCAAGAATCAAACGTTCAGCAGGCTTGCTTCAAT
>BNST01001767.1:0-40206 GCA_019650275.1 Xylocarpus granatum | reverse complement strand
AAAGAGGGGGAAAAAAGAAAGGGGAAAAAGAAAGGAGGGGGGGGGGGGGAGAAAATGAGAATGGAGGAAAGGAAAGAAAGAGGGAGAAGAGAAAGAAAGACAGAAGAGAGGGGAAAGAAGGGAGAGTGGAATGGAAGCACAAAAAGAACTTTTTTTTACATCTAAGTTGTTCCCAGGTATGTCTTCAAACGCAGTGGTCATGGACCAGGTGCTAACTTTCGCCAAAAGTGCAGCGACCCAAGGCCAACACGTGGACCAAGGCAAAACCAGACTGAATTTTCCAAGACCACAGAGCGCGTGAATATCACGCACCCAAAAGTCTTTTTCGGCTTGGGATCTCGGTGACCCAGGGCCATTCCGGCCTCGGTACCCGGGAACCCAGGTCCTAATTTTGGCCTAAGTGCCCGGGGACCCAAGGCCGAACCCGGGGACCAAGGGCCCAATACCCAAGCCGAATTTTCCAATGACCACAGAGCGCGTGAATATCACGCGCCCAAAGTTCCTTTCGGCCTGGATTGTCGGCGACCCAGGGCCATTTCGGCCTGGGTGCCCGGGATCCCAGGTCCTAATTTCTGCCTATGTGCCCGGGAACCCAAGGCCAAACCCGGGAACCAAGGGCCCAATACCAGGCCGAATTTTCCAATGACCACAGAGCGCATGAATATCACGCACCCGAAGGTCTTTTTCGGCCTCGGTTGTCGGTGAACCAGGGCCATTTCAGACCTAGGTGCCCGGGAACCCAGGTCCTAATTTCAGCCTAAATGCCCAGGGGACCCAAGCCCGAACCCGGGGACCACGGCCCAATACGCAGGCTAAATATTGTAATGACCCCTACAGCGCATGAATATGCGCACCCAAAGTTCTTTTTCGGCCTGGGTTGTTGTCGACCCATGGCCATTTGGGCCTAGGTGCCCGGGAACCCAGGTTGTAATTTCGGCCTAAGTGCCTAGGGACCCAAGGTCGAACCCGGGGACCAAAGGGCCCAATACACAGCCTAAATTTTCTAATGACCCCAAAGCGCATCAATATCGCGCACCCAAAGTTCTTTTCTTGTCCTGGGTTGTCGACGACCCAGGGCCATTTTGGCCTAGGTGCCCGGGACCCAGGTCCTAATTTCGGCCTAAGTGCCCGGGGACCCAAGGTCGAACCCGGGGACCCAAGGGCTCAATACACAGGCCAAATTTTCCAATGACCACAGAGCGCGTGAATATCACGCACCCAAAGCCCTTTTTCGGCTTGGGTTCTTGGCGACCCAGGGGCCAATTTCGACCTGGGTGCCCGAGGATCCCAGGTCCTCATTTCTGCCTAAGTGCCCGGGGACCCAAGGCTCGAACACGGGGGACCAAGGGCCCAATACCCAGGCCAAATTTTCAATCACCCCAGAGCGCGTGAATATCACACACCCAAAGTTCTTTTCGGCCTCTGTTGTCGGCGACCCAGGGCCATTCGTCCTGGGTGCCCGGGATCCCAGGTCCTAATTTCTGCCTCAGTGCCAGGGGACCCAAGGCTAAACCCGGGACCAAGGCCCAATGCCTAGGCTGAATTTTCCAATGACCACAGAGCGCGTGAATATCACGCACCCAATGTTCTTTTTCGGCTGGGTTCTCGGCGACCCAGGCCATTTCGGCCTGGGTTCCCGGGGAACCCAGGTCCTAATTTCGGCCTAAGTGCTCGGGGACCCAATGTCGAACCTGGGGACCAAGGGCCCAATACCCAGGCCGAATTTTCTAATGACCATAGAGCGCGTGAATATCACGCACCCAAAGGTCTTTTTCGGCTGCGGTTCTCGGCGAAGCAAGGCCATTTCGCCCTGGGACCCAAGGATGAACCCGAGGGCCAAGGGTCCCAATACCCAGGCCGAATTTTCAAATGACCCAAGAACGCATGAATATCATGCACCCAAAGGTCATTTTTGGCCTGGGTTCTCAGTGACCCAGGGCCACCTCGGCCTGGGTACCAGGGACCCAGGTCCTAATTTCGCCTTAAGTGCATGGGGACCCAAAGGCAAACCCGAGGACTAAGGGCCCAATACCCAGGCTGAATTTTCCAATGACCCCAGAGCGCGTGAATATCATGCACCCAAAGGACTTTTTCAGTATGTGTTCACGGCAACCCAAGGCCATTTCGCCCTGGGTACCCACGGACCTAGGTCCTAATTTCGGGCTAAGTGGCCAGGGGACCCAAGGCCTAACCCGGGGACCAAGGGTCCCAATACCCAAGCCGAAATTTTCGAATGACCCCAGAGCATGTGAATATCATGAACCCAAAGGTCTTTTCCGACCTGGGTTCTCGGCGACCCAGGGCCATTTCGGACCGGGTGCCCGGGAACCCAGGTCCTAAATTCGACCTAAGCGCCCAGGGACCCAAGGCCGAACCCGGGGACCAAGGGCCCAATACCCTGGCCGAATTTTCCAATGACCACAGAGCGCGTGAATATCACGCACCCAAAGTTCTTTTTCGACCTGGGGTGTCGACGACCCAGATGCCATTTCGGCTTGGGTGCCCGGGAACCAAGGGCCCAATACCTAGGCCGAATTTTCCAATGACCACAGAGCGCGTGAATGTCATGCAACCAAATGTATTTTTTGGGCTGGGTTCTCGGCGACCCAAGGCCTTTTCGGGCTGGGTAGCCGAGGACCCAGGTCCTAAATTCGGCCTAAGTGCACGGGGACCCAAGGCCGAACCCGGGGACCAAGGGCCCAATACCCAGGCCGAATTTTCTAATGACCCCAGAGCGCATGAATATCACGCACCCAAAGGTGTTTTTTGACCTAGGTTCTCGGCGACCCAGGGCCATTCCGCCCTGGGTACCCGGGGACCCAAGTCGAACCTGGGGACCAAGGCCCCAATACCCAGGCCGAATTTTCCAATGACCATAGAGCGCGTGAATATCACGCACCCAAAGGTCTTTTTCGGCCGTGGTTCTCGGCGAAGCAAGGCCATTTCGCCCTGGGTACCCGAGGACCCAAGTCGAACCTGGGGACCAAGGGCCCAATACCCAGGCCAAATTTTCCAATGACCACTGATGTCGTGAATATCACGCACCAAAAGTTCTTTTTCGGCCTGGGTTGATGACAACCCAAGGCCATTTCGGCCTGGGTACCCGAGAACCTACGTCTAATTTTGACCTAAGTGCCTGGGGATCCCAAGGCTGAACAGAGGGACCAAGGGCCCACTACCCAGGCCGAATTTTCTAGTGACCACAGAGTGCGTGAATATCACGCACCAAAATGCCTTTTTCGAGATGGGTTCTCGGTGACCCAGAGCCTTTTCGTGCTGCGTAGCCTGGGACCCAGGTCCTAATTTTGGCCTAAGTGCACGGGGACCCAAGGGCGAACCCGGGGTCCAAGGGCCCAATACGCAGGCCAAATTTTCCAATGACCACAGAGCGCATGAATATCACGCACCCAAATGTCTTTTTCGGCCTGGGTCTTGGGCGACCCAGGGCCATTTATCGTGCTGGGTAGCCGGGAACCTAGGTCCTAATTTCAGCCTAAGTACCCGGGGACCCAAGTCCGAACCTGGGGACCAAGGGCCCAATACCTAGGCCGAATTTTCCAATGACCACAGAGCGTGTGAATATCACGCACCCAAAGGTCTTTTTCGGCCATGGTTCTCGGCGACGCAGGACCATTTCGGCCTTGGGTACCCGGCGACCCAGGTCCTAATTTCGGCCTAAGTGCACGAGGACCCAAGGCCAAACCCAGGGACCAAGGGCCCAATACCCAGGCCGAATTTTCCAATGACCACAAAGCGCGTGAATATCACGCACCCAAAGTTCTTTTTCGGCCTGGGTTCTCGGCAACCCAGGGCCATTTCGGCCTGGGTGCCCAGGGACCCAGGTCCTAATTTGCCTAGTGCCCGAGGGAACCAAGGGCCCAAAACCCAGGCCGAATTTTCCAATGACCACAGAGCGCGTGAATATCACGCACCCAAAGGTCTTTTTCGGCTGGGTTCTCGGCGACCCAGGGCCTTTTCGGCCTGGGTACCCGGGGACCCAGGTCCTAATTTCGGCCTAAGTGCACCGGGGACCCAAGGGCGAACCCGAGGGACCAAAGGGCCCAATACCCAGGCCGAATTTTCCAATCACCCCAGAGCGCGTGAATATCACGCACCCAAAGGTCTTTTTCGGCCTGGGTTCTCGCGACCCAGGGCCATTTCAGCCCTGGGTACCCGGGGACCCAGGTCCTAATTTCGGCCTAAGTGCCCGGGGACCCAAGGCCGAACCCAGGGACCAAGGGCCCAATACCCAGGCCGAATTTTCCAATGACCACAGAGCGCGTGAATATCACGCACCCAAAGGTCTTTTTCGGCATGGGTTCTCGGCGACCCAGGGCCATTTCGGCCTGGGTACCCGAGGACCCAGGTCCTAATTTCGGCCTAAGTGCACGGGGACCCAAGGCCGAACCTGGGGACCAAGGGCCCAATACCCAGGCCGAAATTTTCCAATGACCCACAGAGCGCGTGAATATCACGCACCCAAAGGTCTTTTTCGGCCTGGGTTCTCGGCGACCCAGGGCCATTTCGGACCTGGGTGCCCGGGACCCAGGTCCTAATTTCAGCCTAGGTGCCCGGGACCCAAGGCCGAACCTGGGGACCAAGGGCCCAATACCCAGGCCGAATTTTCCAATGACCACAGAGCGCGTGAATATCACGCACCCAAAGGTCTTTTTCGGCCTGGTTCTCGGCGACCCAGGGCCATTTCGGCCTAGGGTAGCCCGGGGACCCAGGTCCTAATTTCGGACTAAGTGCACGGGGACCAAGGCCGAACCCGGGACCAAGGGCCCAATACCCAAGCCGAATTTTCCAATGACCCCAGAGCGCGTGAATATCACGCACCCCAAAGGTCTTTTTCGGCCAGCGGTTCTCGGCGACCCAGGTCCATTTTCGGCCTGGGTACCGGGACCCAGGTCCTAATTTCGGCCTAAGTGCCGGGACCCATGCTGAACCTGAGGACCAAGGGCCCAATACCCAGGCGAAATTTTCCAATGACCCCAGAGCGCGTGAATATCACGCACCTAAGGTCTTTTTCGACTGGGTTCTAGGCGACCCAGGGCCATTTCGGCCCTGGGTAACCGGAGACCCAGGTCCTAATTTCGACCTAAGTGCCCGGGGACCCAAGGCCGAACCCGGGACCAAGGGCCCAATACCCGAGATCGAATTTTCCAATGACCACAGAGCGCGTGAATATCACGCACCCAAATGTCTTTTTCGGCCTAGGTTCTCGGCGACCCAGGGCCATTTCGCCCTGGGTACCCAGGAACCCAGGTCATATTTTCGACCTAAGTACCCGGGGACCCAAGGCCGAACATCGGGACCAAGGGCCCCAATACCTAGGCCCGAATTTTCCAATGACCCATAGAGCGCGTGAATATCACGCACCCAAAGGTCTTTTTCGGCCTGGTTGTCGGCGAAGCAGGGCCATTTCGGCCCTTGGGCTATCCAAGGACCCAAGTCGAACCTGGGGACCAAGGGCCAATACCCTGGCCGAATTTTCCAATGACCACAGATGGCGTGAATATCACGCACCCAAAGTTCTTTTTCGGCCTGGGTTCTCGACGACCCAGGGCCATTTCGGCCTGGGTGCCCGAGGACCTAGTCCTAATTTTGACCTAAGTGCTCAGGGGATCCCAAGGCCGATCACAGGGACCAAGGGCCTCAATACCCAGGCCGAATTTTCTATGACCACAGAGTTCGTGAATATCACGCACCCAAAGGTCTTTTTCGAGATGGGTTCTCTGCGACCCAGGGCCTTTTCGTGTTGGGTAGCCGGGGACCCAGGTCCTTTATTTCGGCCTATGTGCACGGGGACCCAAGGGCGAACCTGGGGGACCAAGGGCCCAATACCCAGGACGAATTTTCTAATCACTCCCAGAGCGCGTGAATATCACACACCCAAAGGTCTTTTTCGGCCTGGGTTCTCGGCAACCCAGGGCCATTTCGCCCTGGGTACCCAGGAACCCAGGGTCCGAATTTCGGCCTAAGTACCCGGGGACCCATGGCTGAACCTAGGGGACCAAAGGCCCAATACCTAGGCCGAATTTTCCAATGACCCATAGAGCGTGTGAATATCACGCACCCAAAGGTCTTTTTCGGCCGTGGTTCTCGGTGAACTAGGGCCATTTCAGCCTGGGTACCCGGGGACCCAAGTCCTAATTTTGGCCTAAGTGCCCGGGGACCCAAGGCTGAACCCGGGTACCAAGGGCCCAATACGCAGGCCAAATTTTCCAAATGACCCATAAAGCGCGTGAATATCACGCACCCAAAGGTTTTTTCGACCTGGGTTCTCGGTGACCCATGGCCATTTCGACCTGGGGTCCCGGGAACCCAGGTCCTAATTTTGGCCTAAGTGCCGGGGACCCAACGATGAACACGGGGACCAATGGGCCCAATACCCAGGCCGAATTTTCCAAATACCACAGAGCGCGTGAATATCACGCACCCAAAGGACTTTTTCAGCCTGGGTTCTCGGCGACCCAGGGCCATTTCGCCTGGGTACCGGGACCCAGGTCCTAATTTTGGCCTAAGTGCCTGGGGAACGAAGGCCGAACCCAGGGACCAAAGGCCCAATACCCAGGCTAAATTTTCCAATGACCCCAGAGCGCGTGAATATCACGCACCCCAAAGTTCTTTTTCGGCCTGGGTTGTCGGCGACCCAGGGCCATTTTGGCCTGGGTGCCCGGGAACCCAGGTCCTAATTTCGGCCTAAGTGCCCGGGGACCCAAGGCCGAACCTAGGGACCAAGGGCCCAATACCCAGGCTGAATTTTCCAATGACCACAGAGCGCGTGAATATCACGCACCCAAAGGTTTTTTCGGCATGGTTCTCGGCGACCCAAGGCCATTTCGCACTGGGTACCCGGAGACCCAGGTCCTAATTTCGGCCTAAGTGCCCGGGGGACCCAAGGCCGAACCCGGGGACCAAGGGCCCAATACACAGGCCGAATTTTCCAATGACCACAGAGCGCGTGAATATCACGCACCCAAATGTCTTTTTCGGGCTGGGTTCTTGGCGACCCAGGGCCTCTTTTCGGCCTGGGTGCCGGGGTCCCAAGTCCTAATTTCGGCCTAAGTGCACGGGGACCCAAGGGCGAACTGGGGACCAAGGGCCCAATACCCAGGCCGAATTTTCTAATGACCCCAGAGCGCGTGAATATCATGCGCCCAAAGTTTCTTTTTTTGACCTGGGTTCTCGCAACCCAGGGCCATTTCGGCCTGGGTACCCGGGGACCCAGGTCCTAATTTCTGGCCTAAGTGCCCGGGGACCCAAGGCCGAACCCGGGGACCAAGGGCCCAATACCCAGGCCAAATTTTCCAATGACCCCAGAGCGCGTGAATATCACGCACCGAAAGTTCTTTTTCGGCCTGGGTTGTCGGCGACCCAGGGCCATTTCGGCCTGGGTGCCCGGGGAACCCAGGTCCTAATTTTTTGCCTAAGTGCCCGAGGACCCAAGGCCGAACCCGGGGACCAAGGGCCCAATACTCAGGCCGAAATTTCCAATGAACCCAGAACTCGTGAATATCACGCACCCGAAAGGTCTTTTTCGGCATGGGTACCCAGGGACCCAGGTCCTAATTTCGGCCTATGTGCCCGGGGACCCAAGGCCGAACCCGGGGACCAAGGGCCCAATACCTAGTCCGAATTTTTCCAATGACCCTAGAGCGCGTGAATATCACGCACCCAAAGGTCTTTTCGGCCGGGGTTCTCGGCGACCCAGGGCCATTTTAGGCTAGGTACCCTGGGACCCAGGTCCTAATTCTGCCTAAGTGCACGGGGACCCAAGGCCGAACCCCTGGGACCAAGGTCCCAATACCCAGGCCGAATTTTCTAATGACCCCAAGGCGCGTGAATATCGCACACCCAAAGGTCTTTTTCGACCTGGGTTTTTGTAGCGACCCAGGGCCATTCCGCCTTGGGTACCTGGGGACCCAGGTCCTAATTTCGGCCCAAGTGCTCGGGGACCCAAGGCTGAACCCGGGGACCAAGGGCCCAATACCCAGGCTAAATTTTCTAATGACCCCAGAGCGCGTGAATATCACGATACAGCCCATTATTTGTGAGGAGGAGATATGCTCTGAATTTTGTATATTTCTCATTCATTAATCAAGAATCAAGGTTAGCATTCTTGCTTCCATTCTTGTTTATATTTTCAGTTATCTTTTAAGAGTTGTCTTGAGATAACTTGGGCTTAAGACAAGGTTAAGAGTTGTCTTCCTTGCTTAAGAGCTTAGGTTGAAGTTAAGAGTTGTCTTCTTCAACCAAGGCAAGTTGTGATAGGTTTAAGAGTTATCTTGCCTATCCAACATATCCTTATATATATTAGTTAACCCAAAGGACAGCTTAGGGGACATAAATATAAGAAAAGAACTCAAGAATCAAACGGGACAGCAAGTTAGGAAGGATTTCAATAGGCGTGCTGACCCCTAAGGTGTAGAAAAGTTGGGGAAAAATATCGGGACTCCAATAGTTTAGCAGTTCACGGGATGAACTTCTCGGAGCAACTCAAACATACCTATGGGTGCGGCAGAGGCATCGGCAGTGTTAGGCAGTGTTCAGGATGAACTTCTGGGAGTGACCAAAATATTCCTGCGCGTGAGGCAGTGGCATTGGACATGTACAGAAGTGGACAGGACAAATTTCTAGGAGCAACCGAGCATCCCCACAGGCATGGCAAAGGCTTTGGGTGCGTTTTGCAGAGCATGGAACAAACTTCTAATGGTGACTGGAACATCCCCGTGAATGCCTCAGCAGCATCGGACTTGTTTGGCAGTGTGCAGGATGAACTTCCGGAAGCGACCAGAAAATCCCCATAGGCTCGGCAGAGCTGTTGGACGCATTCGGCAGTGCTCAAAACGAACATCTAGCAGTGACCGGAATATCTATGCGGCATAGCAGAGGCATTGGGCATGTTCGGCAGTGTGTGAGGCGAACTTCGAGTAGTAACCGGAATAGCCCTGCAGGCAAGAAAGAGGCATTGGGTGCTTTCAGTAGCGCACACAATGAACTTCCAAGAGTGACCAGGGAACATCCCCGCAGGCTCGCAGAGGCTATGGATGTTTGACAGTGCTACGGGATGAAAGTTCCGGTAAGCGCACTAGAATATCTCAGTTGGCATGGCAGAGGCTTCCGGCGCGTTGGGCAGTGCACGGCATAAACTTGCTGCAGCGACCCAAACATCCCTGCAGGCACAGCAGCAGTGGTGGGCACATTGGGTGGTGCGCGGCTCAAACTTTGGGAGCGACCGTAACATCTCCATGTGTACAGCAGAGACTTCGAGCATGTTCGCTAGTGCGCGGCATGAACTTCTGGGAGCAACTGGAACATCCCGGCGGGAGCGGCAGTGGTGTAGGTTGTGTTCTACAGTGCACTGGACAAACTTTTGTGAGTGACCAGAACATCCTTGTGGGCTTGGCAGAGGAGTCTGACACATTTTGCAGTGCTTGCTACGAATATCTCGAGAGACTGAAACATCCCCGCAGGCGCGGCAAAGGCGTCAGGCACATTCGGCAGCGCACGGGACAAACTTCTGGAAGCAACCAGAACATCCCCGTGGGTGTGGCAACTGCGCCAGGTGCATTCAGCAGTGTGTGGGACAAACTTCCGGGAGTGACCGGAACTTACCCACAGGCACGGAAGCTGCGTCATGAGCATTCATGTTGAGCACCTTAGGATGCAAAGGGAGCATGAGAGTATGCGCACAAGGTGTCGGGCAGCAAGAGAGGCAGCAACCGACCAGCAAGTGCGCACAACCAGCATGAACACAGCAAGCAGTGAAGCACGGCCAGGTTCTGACTCAGTCCTAATAAATTATGAAACTGAAAGCCAAGAAGAAGACCAACATTGGCAGGACACACATGAAGCAATCTGAGCAGGAGAAGGAGAGTGACGGCGTGAAGAACTCCAGCAGCAGCAGGACTCCTTGGCAGGATTACCTTGGCAAGATGACCACGCCAAAGAGAAGTCTTGGAGAGGAAGGACGCCACAGCAAGAAGTCTAATTCAAGAAGGAAATGGAAAAGAAGAAGCCCAGCAGCTGTAGGAAAGAAGATAAGATAAGGACAGAAGGACTTAGTCAAAGTAGGAATTCTAGTCTAGGTAGAAATTCAAGAAAGACCAAGAATCCTAGTAGGATTAGGAAACATTTGGATAAGGTCTATCTTGATAATGTTTTAGTTGACTTAGAAAAGCTTGTTGACTTAGGAAAACATATCCTAAGTGGATAAGGAACCTAAGTACTAGTTAAATTAGGATAAGGCTGTCTTAGGACTATAAATACAGCCCATTATTTGTGAGGAGGAGATATGCTACGAATTTTGTATATTTCTCATTCATTAATCAAGAATCAAAGGTAAGCATTCTTGCTCACATTCTTGTTTATTTTTCGGTTATCTTTTAAGAGTTGTCTTGAGATAACTTGGGCTTAAGACAAGGTTAAGAGTTGTCTTCCTTGCTTAAGAGCTAAGGTTGAAGTTAAGAGTTGTCTTCTTCAACCAAGGCAAGTTGTGATAGGTTTAAGAGTTGTCTTGCCTATCCAACATATCTTATATATATTAGTTAACCCGAAGGACAGCTTAGGGACATAAATATAAGAAAAAGAACTCAAGAATCAAATGGGACAGCAAGTTAGGAAGGATTCCAGTAGGCGTGCTAACCCCTAAGGTGTAAAAAGTTGGGGAAAAAAATCGGGACCCCAACAAATTAGTGCTCTCATTGAGAAGTCAGAACAATCACCATCCAGTTAAGAGGACAGCATGGTCACCATGTCATCAAGGCAGCATTCACCCTCACCACAACAGCGAACTAAGGAGGACTTTGGAAGAATTCTGACCTTAGAGAGGAACCGAATCTTACTCAACACCAGGTAAGTGATATAAAACAGCATCTATCATCCATCATCCATTCCCTGGAGCAGCTGAAGAGGGATACACCGCAAGTGTCAGGAAAGCAAAGACAAACCGATCAAGGAAGAAATAGCATACTGTCACAGCAACCTAGAAGGCTGCATTCGGAGATCTCGCAACACCAGGTCCATGAGGATGAATCTGACCATGAGCAGCTTCCCTCTCAAGAAAGGGGGAGAGTGCACATGAGTCTAGGGTGCAGAAGGGAGGTGCCACCGAATTTGCACCAGCCCCTATGACCCCTATGATGAATACAGCGACGATGAGGTCTTGGATCGAAGGCCAGCAGTATGGCAGCCAAGGAGAATGCAGAGTCATCATGAGGCAGAACATTGGCGGACAAATAGGAGAGAGGAATGGCAACACTACGACAGCCCAAGCCACTACACTAGGCCTAAGGTAAAAATCGAATTCCCTACCTTTGAGAAAGGGAGATCCAACCGAATGGATCTCCAAGGCTGAATTCTACTTTGAGAAACAAGGTGTAGAGAGGGGTGAAAGGGTTGATTTTGCATCCTATCACCTATGTGGGAGAGCCAACCAATGGTGGGCGTTGGCTTAAGGCCACCTATGGCTGAGAAGGTAGAAGGATTGGCTGGACAAGGTTCACACAAGAATTGATGGACAGATTCGGCCCATCCAGCATCACCAATATTTGCTCCGAGTTTGATGGGAATCAAGTCTTTCCTTCATCAAATTCTAAGAGTGCTGCACCAGTTCAGAACTTAGAATACTCATCTCTGCCTCCTGAGATGCCAATCTGGAGAACAAGTGAAGACGTTTCATCACCAACAATTCTAGTTGATGACAGTAGAGGAAAAGAATTGTCCACAGAGATGCTTATGCACTTCAAGATGATAGCGACACTAAGGACACAAGTGCTCCAGGACAGGACTTGGTGTGTCCGAATGCCAAGATAAAGATGCAGATGTCTTGTGATGAGTCGAACAATGCATCTGCCAAACGTCCTGATTCATCTATTCAGGTTTATGCTACTACTTCTACATCTTCTTTAGCACTACCAAGAGTGGAAGAACAGCAAATTAAAGTGGATGCAGAATCATATGGATTTTCATATGGATTACAAGTGCATGCTTCTACAAATTATCCACCAGAAAATACTCCAACAAGGACTATGCAGGACCAATCTGCCTTGTTGGCTAAACCTGGATCAGAAGACAAAGTTCCTAATCATATTCCTGTCCAGATTGAAGGACTTGCTAATCTTTCACAGACAGCTTCACAAGCTGCAAGAGATCAGACCTTTAGACCATTCATTGTTCAAACTGCAGCGGAAAATATGCATAGCATGCAGCAAGTTTTGCAAGGCACAAATATTGATCAAACGCCATCATCTGCATCTGTTTTAGATTTTCAATTCCCTGGACAGAATGATGATTATCCGTGTTACAGCTTGAACACTGAAGATCTAGACATTCCCTGCAATGTTAAGGATTTCTCTAGCACTCAAAAAATTAGCAAAGGAGATCCAGTAGTGATGCAGGAAGATCAAGAAAGCCGCATGGACAGCAAGGAGGAAGCAGAGGCAGAACACTTCCCTGATCATGCGGAAGAAGGTGAAATCAACTTGCATGCAGTAGGGGCAACCACCAAGCCTACTGCAATGAGGCTGTTCGCAACCATAAATGACAAGAATATTTTGGTGTTGATTGATAGTGGAGCCACCCATAACTTCATCAACACAAAACAGGTCAAAACACTCCAGCTATGTCCGAAAAGGATTGCACCCTTTGAGGTAAGAGTGGCAAGCAGACAGAAGCTCAAGTGCATGCAAGTTATCAAGGCAGTAGCAATGCAGATTCAAGGAGTCAAAATAGAAGCGAGAACTGCATGTGTTAGCCTTGGCAGGCCTTGATGTGGTTTTAGGCAATGCTTGGCTTAAAACCATAGGCAAGATAATGTTTCGACTATGAATCCATGGCCATGCACTTCCAATGGAAGGGAAGGGACTGCACGTGGGAGGCATCCACCACCAATGCAGCGCATCATTGTGAGGTAAGTACCCTTGAACGACTATACAGAAAAAGGGCACAATGTTTTGCAGTTCTCTTGGCCACAAAGAGGAAAACACAGCCGAAACATCATACACATGAAGACATACCAATGGGAGTAAGGAACCTACTGGAGCAATTCAGAGATGTCTTAGGAGAGCCACAAGGACTACCACCCTCAAGACATTACGACCATGCCATCCCATTAATCGATGAAACCAAGGCGATTAATGTAGCACCTTACCGGTATGCACACTTCCAAAAGAATGAGATCGAAAGACAAGTGGAAGAGATGCTACAGCAAGGTATTATCTGACCTAGCACTTCCCCTTTTTCTTCTCCCATTCTACTTGTTAGAAAGAAAGACGAAACTTGGAGGTTTTGCACGATTATGGGCACTCAACCAAGCAACTGTCAAGGATCGTTTTCTGATCCCAACAATTGATGATATGCTGGACGAGTTACATGGAGCAAAGCTGTTCACCAAGCTGGATCTCAAGGCGGATATCATCAAATACGCATGAAAGAAGAGGATGTGCAGAAGACAGCATTTTGGACTCATAGTGGACACTACGAGTACCTAGTCATGCCCTTCAGACTATGCAATGCACCCTCCACCTTTCAAGCAGCCATGAATGACATCTTCAAACCTTATTTGTGCAGGTTTGTTTTAGTTTTCTTTGATGACATTTTGGTCTATTCCAAGAACCACAATGATCACATAGAACACTTAGCAAAAGTGCTAGAAGTGTTAAGAAGAAATCATTTCGTCATCAAGCCATCCAAGTGCACATTCATGCAAGAGGAGCTTGAATACCTCGGTCACATCATATCTGAAGATGGAGTGAAGGTAGACCAATGGAAAATAGGAGCCATGCAAACATGGCCAACTCCTAAGAATGTCACAGAACTTAGAGGATTTCTAGGTTGACAGGCTACTACTGCGATTTGTTCGCAAATATGGTGCCATAGCAAAACCATTAACAGATTTGCTGAAGAAGGATGGATTCCTATGGACAGAGAAGAGTGAAGACGCATTCAAGTTGTTGAAGCAAGCTATGTGTGAGACCCCAGTGTTAGCACTGCCCAACTTCAACCAAACCTTTGAGCTTCACACTGACGCATGTCAAGATGGAATAGGTGCTGTCCTGAGTCAAGCCGGAAGACCTATTGCATACATGAGCAGAGTCTTAGGGCCCATGAAGAAGGAATGGTCAGTATACACCAAGGAGATGTTGGCCATCATCCATGCAGTCAAGGTATGGGAGACCTTACCTTCTTGGGAGGAAATTCCTGATCATTACAGATCAACAACCCTTGAGAAGCCTCATGGAGCAGAAAATTACCACCCCTAGAGCAGCAAAAGTTCCTTGTCAAGTTGCTAGGTTATGAGTATGAAATAATCTACAAACCTGGCAAGGAAAACAAGGTGGCAGACGCATTGTCCAGAAAGCAATGGAGGTCAAGCATTGTGGACAGCATGTGAGCCTAATGACACATGCCTCACTGCCATCAGCGAAGCAGAGTGGAATGTATGGACGAGAAATCAAGGAGGCAATAGAGATTGATCCCTCAAAGCCAAGAGCTCATAGAGAAGATCAAGAATTTTGACCCTAAGGTTAGTAAATTCACCCTAAAGAATGGATATATTTGGCACAACAAGCAGGTATATGTACCAAACATACTGAGACTAAGAGGAAAGATCTTGAATCACTTCCACAACTCACGGGAAGGAGGACATTCAGGATGGTTCCATACTTACATGCAGATCAAGCTATTCTTTTGGTCAGGAGGATTCATGGCAGAAATCAAGAAGAAAGACAACAATTGTGACATTTGCCCATGGATAAAACTAGAAGATGGCAAGACCAAGGGATTGCTACAACCTTTGCCATTACCCGTACAAGTTTGGGAAGACTATAATGACATCTAGCAGTAGTTTTCCAACTTTTACCTTGAGGACAAGGTGAGTCTTCAAGAAAGCGGGATTGTTGAGAACCTAAGTATGCAGGAAAGGCAACGGCAGAAAATGAGGCAGCAAAGGAGAGCATGGGCCAGAAAATGTGCATAACAAGAATGGCAATAGAAAGTGTGCAGCCCAGCAATGATGCCCAACCAGTATTTGACTTAATCCTAATTAATGAAGGACATATATGCCAACCAGAGTTCCAGCAGCAGCAGGACATCCATGCTAAGGAGAATTCCAGCAGCAGCAGGACATCTATGCCAAAGAAGAGTTCTATCAGCAGCAGGACACGCATGATGAATTCCAGTAGCAATAGGATAGTCGCGACAAGAAGAATTCTAAGGGCAGAAGGATATGCATTCAGAGTCCTAGTCCTTGAAGAATTAGGCAAAAGGAAGTGCAGCTATTGTAAAATGCAAGATATAGGTAGGAATTCAAGAAAGACCAAGAATCCTAGTAGAATTAGGAAACATTTGGATAAGGTCTATCTTGATAATGTTTTAGTTGACTTAGAAAAGCTTGTTGACTTAGGAAAACATATCCTAAGTGGATAAGGAACCTAAGTACTAGTTAAATTAGGATAAGGCTGTCTTAGAACTATAAATACAGCCCATTATTTGTGAGGAGGAGATATGCTACGAATTTTGTATATTTCTCATTCATTAATCAAGAATCAAGGTAGCATTCTTGCTCACATTCTTGTTTATTTTTTGGTTATCTTTTAAGAGTTGTCTTGAGATAACTTGGGCTTAAGTCAAGGTTAAGAGTTTGTCTTCCTTGCTTAAGAGCTAAGGTTGAAGTTAAGAGTTGTCTTCTTCAACCAAGGCAAGTTGTGATAGGTTTAAGAGTTGTCTTGCCTATCCAACATATCCTTATATATATTAGTTAACCCAAAAGATAGCTTAGGGGATGTAAATATCAGGAAAGAACTCAAGAATCAAACAGGACAGTAAGTTAGGAAGGATTCCAACAGGCGTGCTGACCCCTAAGGTGTAGAAAAGTTGGGGAAAAAATATTGGGACCCCACACAAATGCACCTAACGACTCTGCCACACTTGCATAGATGTTCTAGTCACTTCTGGAAGTCTGTCTCGAGCACTGCTGAACATGTTCCACGTCGTTGCTACACTCACGAGAATGTTCCAGTCTCTTCCGGTAGTTTGTTCTGAGCACTGCCAAATGCGTTTGATGCCGCAGGGATATTCTGCCGAACACGTCCCAAGCACGCACAGCGATGTTTTGGTCACTCCTGGAAGTTTGTCCAGCAGATGGCCAAATGCATCTGACGCCGCCACCACTGCACCTGCGGGGATGATTCAGTTGCTCCATAGTTCATCTTGAGCACTGCTGAACGCACCCAACACCTCAACAATGCCAGTGGGGATGTTCTGGTTGCTCCCGGAAGTTTATTCCAATCACTGCCAAATGCATCTCACGGCCCTGCCGAGCTCATGGGGAATTTCCGGTCGATCCAAGAAGTTCATTCTGTACACTGCCGAACATGCCCCATGCCTTTGCCACACCCACAGTGATGTTCCAATCCCTCCCAGAAGTTCACCCCACGCACTGCCGAACGTGGCCGACACCTCTGCCATGCCGTGGGGATGTTTCTGTTGCTCCCTGATGTTTGTTCTGTGCACTGCCCAATGTACCGGAAGCCTGTGCCGCACCCGAGAAGATGTTCCGATCACTCCTTGAAGTTTATCCTGCACACTGCCGAACATGTCTGACGCTGCTGCTTGCCCGTGGGAATGTTCCGGTCGCTCCCGAAAGTTTGTACCGTGCACGTCCGAATCCGCCAATGCCTCTGCAGTGCCCGCAGAGATGTTTCAGTTGCTCCCAGAAGTTTATCCCGTGAACTGCCAAACACACCCGAAAACTATGTTCAACTCACTTCCAGAAGTACTTCCCAAGCACTGCTGAACGCGTCTGACACCTCTTCCAAGCTTGTGGGGTTTTTCTGGTCACTAACAAAAGTTCATCCAGTGCAACACCTCTGCCACGCCACCTGACGCCACTGCCAATGCAGTGCTTGCGGGAATGTTCTAGTCATGCCCAGAAGTTCATCCTGTGCACTGCCAATGCACCTGAAGCCTCTGCCACGCCCGCTCGGATGTTTCGGCCACTCCCGGAAGTTCGTCCTGCACATTGCTAAACATGTTTGATGCTGCTGCCATGCCCGCAGAGGATGTTCAAGTTACTCATGGAAGTTCATCCCGTGCATTGCTGAGCATGTCCAATGCTGCTGCTACGCCTGCAGGGATGTTCTGGTCACTCCTGGAAGTTCGTCCAGTGCACTGCCGAGCCACCCAGACCTCTGCTACGCCTGTGGTATGTTCCGATTGCTCACAAAAGTTCGTCCCATGCACAGCCAAATACTCCTGATGCCTCTATCATGCCCGTGGGGAAGTTTAGGTCGCTCTTGGAAGTTCATCCCATGCAATGCTGAATGCACCCAAAACCTCTGTCGCACCCACAGGGATGTTCCACTAGCACTAGAAGTTCATCCCATGAACTGCTGAGCGCAGCCAACGCCTCTGCTGAGCCCAGTGGGATTTTTCAGTCTCTCCTGATGCACTGCTGAATGCGCCAAATGCCACTACTGCACCTGCAGGGATGCTCTGGTCACTCCCGAAAGTTTGTCTGGTGTGCAGCCGAATGCGCTTGATGCTTCAACTGCACCCACGAATGTTCTGGTCGCTCCCGAAGTTTGTCCTACACACTGCAAAAGGTGCCCAATGCCTCTACAATGCCCACGGGGATGTTCTAGTCATGCCCAAAAGTTCATTGCGCGCACTGCATGACACGTCTGAGGCCTCTGCAGCGTCCACGGGTATGTTCCGGTTAGTCTCGTAAGTTCGTCCCGAGCATTGCCGAACGTGTCGAACTCATGCACTGAGCCCGCAGGTATTTTTTGGTTACTCCCAGAAGTTCATCCTGTGCACTACACAACATGCCCAAAGCCTCTGCCACAGCTGTAGGCATGTTCCGGTCGCTTTGGAAGCTTGTCTCGCGCACAGCAGAATGTGTTTGACGCCCCTGCCATGCCCGTGAGGATGTTCTGAGTTGCCCCACGCACTGCCCAACACACTTGAAGCCTCTGCTGCACATGCACGGATATTCTAATCGCTTTCAAAAGTCCATCCCATGCAGTGCACAATGCACCTGACGCCTCTTCTGCAACCCATGGGGATGTTTTGGTCACTCCCGAAAGTTCATTTCGCACACTGCCCAACACACCCGAAGCCTCTTCCATGGCCGAGGGGATGTTCAAATTGCTCCTGGAAGTTCATCACACGCACTGCCGAACGTTCTCAATGCCACTGTCGTGCCTGCAGGGATGTTCCAATCGCTCCCCAAAATTTGTCCCAGGCACTGCTGAATGCACCCGACGACTCTGTTGCGCACACAGGGATGTTCCGGAAGCTCCCTAAAGTTTGACCCACGCACTGCCCCAACCCGCCCAAAGCCTCTGTTGCGCCTGCAGGGATGCTCTAGTTGGTCCTTGAAGTTCAACCTATGTAATGCCGAACGTGTCCGATGCTGCTGCTGAGCCTATTGGAATGTATTGGTCACTCCTGGAAGTTCATCCTGCGTACTACCAAGCATGGCCGATGCCCTGCTGCCCCCATGGGAATGTTCCGGTCACTCCTAGAAGTTCGTCCCATGCACTGCCCAACATGATCAAATCCTCTGCGGAGCCCGTGGGGATGTTTTGGTTGCACCCAGAAGTTCTTTCCACGCACTGCCTAATGTGCCTGACCCGTTGGCATGCCCCCAAGGATGATCTAATCGCTCCTAGAAGTTTGTCCTGTGCACTACCAAACATGAATGGCACTGCTGTTGCACCAGCAGGGATGTTGCGGTGGCTCTCAAAAGTATGTCTCATGCATGGCTGAACATGTCTGAGCCTATGCTGCAGCTGTGGGGATGTTCCAGTCACTCCTGGAAGTTTGTCCTGCACACCGACCAATGCGCCAAAAGCCTTTGCCGCACTCGTAGGGAGGTTTCGGTCGCTCTCAGAAGTTCATCCCATGCACTGCCAAATGTGTCCGACGCCGCTGTCTGTGCCCGTGAGGATGCTCCAGTCGCTCTCGGAAGCTTGCCCCAAGCACTGCTGAACTTATCCGATGGCTCTGCCTAGCCCACAGGAATTTCCAGTCACTCACGGAAGTTTGTGCCATGTATTGTCGAACACGCCTGAGGCCACTGCCGTGCCATGTCTGGTTACTCCCACTAGTTCATCCCACTCACGACCGAACGTGCTTAATGCCTCTTCTGCACCCACGAGGATGTTTCGCTCGATCTTGGAAGTTTGTACTGTGCACTGCTGAACGCGTCTAACGCCGCTACTACATTCTTGGGGATGTTACAGTTGCTTCCAGAACTTCATCCTGAGCACTACTGAATGTGTCTGATGCATCTGCTGAGCCCACTAGGATTTTTGGTTACTCTTAAAAGTTCGTCCCATGCACTGACGCACCGGCAAGAATGTTCCGGTTGCTCCTGGAAGTTCATCCTGCACACTGCCAAATGCACCCAACACCTCTGCCACACCTACAGGCATGTTCTGGTTGCTCCCAGAAGTTTGTCTCGTGCACTACCCTAATGCACCCGAGCGCCCATCTAGCGCATGCGGGGATGTTCTGTTTGTTCCCAGAAGTTCATCCCATGCACTGCCCAACATGTTCGAAGCATTTGCCATGCCTGCAGAGATGTTCTGATCGCTCCTAGAAGTTTGTCCTGTGCATTGCCAAATGTGTCTGACACTGCTGCCATGCCAGCAATAACGTTTTTATCACTCTTGGAAGTTTATCTGATGCACAATTTTGCCACTCCTGCAGAGATGTTCCAGTCACTCTCGTAAGTTCATCCCACACACTGCCCAATGCGCCTGAAGCCTTTGCCAGACCTGTAGGGATGTTGCTGTTGCTACCGGAAGTTCATGCCGTGCATTGCCAAACGTGTCCAACACTGCTGGTGCGCCCGTGGAGATGTTCTGGTCACTCTCGAAAGTTCATCCTGTGCAATGCTCAATGCACAGAAAGCCTTTGCCGTGGTTGCATGGATGTTCTAGTTGCTCCTAGAAGTTTGTCCCACACACAGCCAAACACGCCCTATACCTGTGCTGCGCCGCGGAGATGTTCTGGTCGCTCTTGGAAGTTCATACCGTGCACTACCGAATGCTTCTAACACCAATGCCATGCCCTCGCGGATGTTCAGTTCACTCCCTGAAATTTGTCCCACGCACTGTCCAACACACCCAAAGCCTTTGCCGCACACGTGGGGATGTTCTAGTCATTCCCAAAAGTTCATCCTATGCACTACCGAACGCACTGAACGCATCTATTGCTTCCATGGGCATGTTCCAGTCGCTCCCAGAAGTTCATCCTGCACACTGCCCAATGCACCTAAAGCCTCTGCCATGCCTGCAGGGATGTTCTGGCCGCTCTTAGAAGTTCATCCTGTGCACTGCCCAACGTGTTTGAAGCCACTGCCGCTCCTGCAGGGGTGTTATATTCGTTGCAAAAAGTTCATCCTGTGCGTTGCCGAGCGTGTTCGATGCTGCTAGTGTGTCGTGGGGATGTTTTGGCTGCTGCCGGAAGTTCCTCCTGCACAATGTTCAACATGCTCATGTGGTGTTCTGGTTACTCCCAGAAGTTCATCCCACACACGACCGAATGCACCCGATGCCTCTACTGCACCCGCAGGGATGTTTTGGGTCTATGACAGAACATGAGCTGGACCACATGGGAAAGGCAGCAACAAAACATAAAAATGGCCCAAAAGAAGGCCTAAATTTGACTAAACTTGGCCCTACTTCTAGAAGGCTCAACTCAAGAAAATATCTAGCAATAGAGGGAACAGTTGGAAGGAAATTTTAAATATTTGAGTTTCAATTTTCTCTCCCATTTGCATAGAGGTGATTCTCCAAGCTTGATCTAAGGCCTAGTTATTGGCAAGTGTGCATCACTAAGGGAGATGAACTGAAGACATGTGTGACAAGGTACAGATCATATGAGTTCTTAGTCATGCCTTTCGGTCTCACCAATGCATCTGCCTCCTTCTACAACCTCATGAACACACCTATTCCTAGACAAGTTTATGGTGGTATACTTGGATGACATTGTGGTCTATAGCAAGAACCTTAGAGAGCACGTGGAGCACTTAAGGCTTGTCTTCCAAACTCTACGAGACAATGAGTTGTATGTGAAGAAAGAGAAGTGCTCGTTCGCTCAACAGAAGGTGATGTTCTTGGGCCACAAGATAATGGGTGGACGAATACATATGGACATGGCCAAGGTACATGCCATCCAAGAATGGCAACCCTTTACCACCGTGACAGAACTCAGATCATTTCTTGGCCTTGTCAATTATTACAGACACTTCATTCAAGGGTATTCCACTCGAGCAACACCCTTGACTAATTTGCTTAAGAAGAAGGAGACATGGGAGTGGCCGCTAGCATGTCAAGAAGCCTTTGAGGATCTTAAGCAAGCCATGATGGAGGAGCTAGTTCTCTCGCTACCCAACTACTTCGAACCATTCAAGGTGCACACAAACACGTCAGATTTTGTAATTGGGGGACTGCTTATGCAAGATGGCACCCCATTGCCCACGAGAGCTGCAAGCTAAATGACATGGAGTAGAGGTATCCTGTGCATGACAAGGAGATGACAATAATCATCCACTACTTGTGGATATGGCGATACTACTTGCTTGGAAGCCAGTTTGTGGTCAAAACCGAGAACATAGTGATGAGTTACTTCCAAAATCCATAGAAACTTAGCCTCAAGCAAGCACGATGGCAAGACTTCTTGGCAAAATTCAACTATGTCATGGAGTACAAGCCTAGTCAACCAAATGTCGTGGCCAAGGCCTTGAGTCACAAAGTGAAGAAGAGCTTGATAAAGCTTGCCAAGGAAGATCAGACAAGGTGATTTTGGGAGTGCGATGACATTATCTACACTATTGGCAATTGCCTATACATTCCAAAATGGGAAAACTTATGAAGGGAATTGATGAGAGAGTGCCACAACTCTAAATGGATGGGACATCCAAGAACTCATCGCATTATGGCCTTACTTGGAGATCTCTACTATTGGCCATGGATGAGGGATGATGTAGAAGCATACGTGAAGACTTGCCTTGTATTCCAACAAGATAAGGTCAAGCATAAACATCCAGCAAGTTTGCTCGAACCTCCTCTTGTCCCTGAGCATCATCGAAGTGCATCACTCTAGACTTCATCTCTATGCTTCCAACTTCTCAACGATGCCAAACGTGCCCAACTCCTCTGCCGCGCCTGAGAGATGCTCTGGTCACTCTTAGAAGTTTGTGTCACACACTTCCCAACGTGCCCAAAGCCTTTGCTGTGCCCGTAGAGATGTTCCAGTCATTTGAAGAAGTTTGTCCCATGCATTACTGAATGTGCCCGACACATCTGGTCGCTTCCATAGGGATGTTCTGGTCACTCTTGGAAGTTCACTCTGCTCACTGCCTAGCGTGCCCGTAGAGATGTTTGCCCTACACATTGCTGAACATCTCCAACACTGCTGCCGCACCTTCCAAGATGATTTGGTCTCTCCCGGAAGTTTGTCCCACACATAGCCAAACGCTCATGACGACACTGCTGCTCCTGCAAGGGTGTTCCAGTCGCTCCCATAAGTTCGTCCCACACTTCCCAACGTGCCTGAAGCCTCTGCCAGACTTTCAGGGATGTTGCAGTCGTTGTCGGAAGTTCGTACTGGGCATTGCCAAACGTGTTCAATGCTACTGGTGTGCCCGTGGGGATGTTTCGGTCACTCCCCAAAGTTCGTCCTAGGCAATGTTCAATGTGCCCGAAGCTACCTGCCTATATGGATGTTCTGGTTGCTCCAAAAAGTTTGTCTTATGCGCGACCAAACGAACCTGATGCCTCTGCTGCGCCCTCGGGGATGTTTCAGTCGCTCTTGGAAGTTCATACCATGCACTGCTCGAATGCATCTGATGCCAATGCCGTGCCCTTAGGGCTGTTCCATCTGCTCCTGGAAGTTCGTGCTACGCACTACCTGACGTGCATGAAGCCTCTGCCCCACCCGTGGGGATGTTCCAGTTGTTCCCAAAAATTCATCCCGCATACTGCCGAATGTGCCTGATGCGCTACTGCTCCCATGGGGATGTTCCAGTCTGTCCCAGAAGTTCATCCTGCACACAGCCCAACACACCCAAAAGCCTCTGCCATGCCTGTAAGGATGTTCTGGTCATTCCTATAAGTTCATCTTGCACACTGCCCAATGCATTTGAAGCCGGTGCCACGCCTGTAGGGATGTTGCAATTGCTGTCAGAAGTTTGTTTCGTGCATTGCCAAAACATGTCCAATTCTGCCGGTGCGCTGTGGGGATGTTCCAGCCACTCCTGAAAACTTTGTCCTGCACAATGTTCAACACACCTGAAGCCTCTACCCTGCCCACATGGATGTTTCGGTCACTCGTAGAAGCTCGTCCCGCACACAGCCAAACGTACCCAGCTTCTACAAGGCCCAGCTCAAGAAAATATCTAGCAATAGAGGGAACAATTGAGAGGGAAATTTTAAACATTTAAGTTTGAATTTTCCCTCCCATTTGCATAGAAATTGTTTAACAAATCTTGGCCATCCAAAGTGGCCTTTGTAAAGTAAATCTTAGCAATTCATTTCTCCCATCCCTAACTATAAATAGGCCTCACTTCCTTTGGCCAAACAATCCACCAAAAGTTGTAAACACAAGCAGTCCAAGAGAGTTGTATAGCATTGTAGCCTTGTGATTCTTTCATTCAATACAAAGCTTTCTTCTTCAAGTTTCTCTTGCAGTTTTCTAATCTCTTGCTTCCTCTAGTCTCCTAAACATCTTAGCTTGTCTAAGGTGATCTTCCATGCATCAAATAAGGGTTGCTTATATAGTTTCCAAGGTTAGATACTAGCTAAGTGCCACATAGGGTTCAGTAAAAACTTACTGTCACGTGACAGGTTGCTCTAGGGCGTTCGAACCGCACACTATCAAATGCATCCAATGTCAATGACACGCCTTTGAGGATGTTCCGTTTGCTCCTAGAAGTTCATCCCACGCACTACCCCAACCTGCGGCAAGCCTCTGCCGTTCCCATAGGGATGTTTCAGTAGCTGCCAAAAGTTCATCCCGCGCACTACCAAATGTGCCCGACGCCTCTACTGCCCCTATGGTGATATTCTAATCAGTCCTGAATGTTTGTCCAGTGCACTGCTGAACACGCCTGACACCACTATTGCACCCGCAGGAATGTTTCGGTTGCTACCGGAAGTTTGTCCCGTGCACTGCCCCATGTGCCCATTGCCTCTGCTGCACTTGCAGGGATTTTTTGCTCACTCCCAAAAGTTCATCCCAAGCACTGCTGAATGCATCTGACGCCTAGGCCGAGTCTATGGGGATTTTATGGTTACTCCTAGAAGTTCATCCTGAACACAGCCGAATGCGCTCAAAGCTGCTGCCAGCCTGCCGGAATGTTCCGTTCACTCCCAGAAGTTTGTCCCGCACCTTGTTCAACATGCCCGAAGCCTCTACTGCACCCGTGGGGATTTTTTAGTTACTCCAAGAAGTTCATCCTGCACACTACTGAACATGCATGACACCTCTGCCGCGCCTGCAATGATGTTTTGGCCACTCTCGAAAGTTTATCCTGAGCAATGCCATACTTATCTAATGCTGCTGTCGTGCCCACGGGGATGCTCTAGTCACTTCAGGGATGTTCGTCCCACACACTGCCAAACTGTTGAGGACCTTAGGAGGCAAAGGGAGCGTAAGCGAATGCACGCGAGGCGTCAAGCAGAAAGAGAGTGAGACCTTATCCCATGTTTCCTAATCCTACTAGGATTCTTGGTCTTTCTTGAATTCCTATTAAGATTAGAATTCCTACTTTGACTAAAGTCCTTCTGTCCTTATCTTATCTTCTTTCCTACAGCTGCTGACTTCTTCTTTGCCATTCCTTCTTGATTAGACTTCTTGCTGTGGCGTCCTTCCTCTCCAAGACTTCTCTTTGCGTGGTCATCTTGCCAAGGTAATCCTGCCAAGACGTCCTGCTGCTGCTGGAGTTCTTCACGTTGTCACTCTCCTTCTCCTACTCGGACTGCTTCATGCGTGTCCTGCTAATGTTGGTCTTCTTCTTGGCTTTCATTTCCGCAATTGATTAGGACTGAGTCAGAACCTGGCCATGCTTCACTGCTTGCTGCGTGCATGCTGGTTGTGCGCACTTGCTGTCAGTTGCTGCCTCTCTTGCTGCCTGGCGCCTTGCGCGCATTCTCTCATGCTCCCTTTGCCTCCTAAGGTCCTCAACAATCCCCCTTTCTTGGAGACTCACCTTGTCCTCAAGGTGGAAATTAGGGAAACGTTGCTGGATATCGTCATAGTCTTCCCATGTTGCTTCATCCTTGGGCGAAATGACTCCACCATATGAGTACTCTCCATACTGGCCTTCTATTGCGCCCATAACTTACTATGCAAAATCCTAATGCTTCCTTTGGGTGCTGCCCCAGGTGATCTTCCCTAAAAATGTCGGGCAGTCCCTCATTCACTTGTCTCACATCTCCTATCTTTTTTCTCAACAATGAAATGTGAAACACTGGATGTAGTTTGGAGTTTAATGGTAGTCTTAGGCGATAAGCTACTGCTCCAATTCGCTCTACTACCTCATATGGTCCAAAAGTACTTCCTAGCCAGCTTCGCTGTAGTTGGCTTTCCAGCCTTTATTTTCCTCCTAGGGTGGATCTTAAGATAGACATAGTCACCTACCTTAAATTCCACTTCCTTCCTCCTTTTATCCGCTTGTTTCTTCATTCGGTCCCTTGCCTTCTCAAGCTCATGCTTGAGTTTCTTCAAGACCTCATCTCTTGATTGAAGTGCGACATCCACTTCATGTATGTGCTGTTCCCCATGGTATAACTTGACATTCCCGGGGGTATTCTTCCATATACTGCTTGATATGGTGACATCTTGATTGCTGCATGATAGGTAGTATTATACCACAGTTCTGCCCATGGTATGTACTCCTCCCAATTGTTTTGATGATCATGGCAAAAACATCTTAAATACTGCTCTAGAGTTCGATTGGTTACCTCACTTTGTCCATCTATTTGTGGATGAAAGGCGGATGAGGTGACCAAGTTGCTGCCGAGCTGTGTGAAGAGCTCCTTCCAGAATTTGCTCATAAAGACAGTGTCTCTATCGGACAGCATTGTCCGTGGTATGCCATGAAGTCTTACCATGTTTTTGATGAACTCTTGGGCTACTTCTTTTGCCGTGTAGGCTGCTTGAGTGGCACAAAGTGTGCACTCTTGCTGAGTCTGTCCACTACGGTTAATATCACCGTATAACCCTTGCTGTTGGGCATTCCCATGATGAAGTCCATTGTTAAATCTTCCCAAACCTGTTCTGGTACTGGCAAAGGTTGTAATAACCCCTTTGTCTTGCCACCTTCTGGTTTGGTGCGCTGACACACATCACATTCTCGGACTAGCTTTTTGATCTCAGCTTTAAGTCCTTTCCCACCAAAAGAATAACTTGATCCGCATGTAAGTACGGAACCATCCTGAATGTCCTCCTTCCTGTGAGTTGTGGAAAGTGATTCAAGATCTTTCCTCTTAGTCCCAGTATGTTTGGTACATATACCTGCTGTTTGTGCCAAATATATCCATTTTTAAGGGTGAATTTACTAACCTTAGGTTCGAAATTCTTGATCTTCTTTTGTGAGCTCTTGGCTTTGAGGGTCAATTCTATTGCCTCCTTGATTTCTGTTCATACATTCCACTTTGCTTTGTTGATGCCACATGTGTTGGACACGATTGGTAGTGCTCAGGATGAATTTTTGAGATCGATTGAAACAGCCTTGTAGGAATGGAAACTGTGTTAGGTGTGTTTGGCAGTGCACAGAACGAACTTTTAGGAGCAACCTAAACACCCCAGCGGGCATTGCAGCAGCGTCGAATGCATTGGGCAGTGCACAAGACAAACTTTCGAGATCAACGGAAACATCCTCGCAGGCGTAGCAAAGGCATCAAGTGCATTGGGCAGTGTGCAAGATGAACTTCCGCAAGCAACCCATAAGTCCACGCAGGATCGGCAGATGTATCAGATGCGATTAGCAATGCTCAGGACGAACTTCTAGGAGTAACCAGAACAGCCCTGTGGAGGCGGCAGCTGTGCCGGTGTGTTCAACAGTGCACGGAGCGAACTTCCAAGAGTGACTTGAACACCCCTGAGGGTGTTGCAGCGTGTTGGAGTCCCTATTTTTTCCCTAACTTTTATACACCTTAAGGTCAGCACGCCTATTGAAATCCTTCCTAACTTGTTGTTCCATTTGATTCTTGAGTTCTTTTCTTATATTTACATCCCCTAAGCTGTCCTTCGGGTTAGCTAATATGATAAAGATATGTTGGATAGGCAAGACAACTCTTAAACCTATCACAACTTGCCTTGGTTGAAGAAGACAACTCTTGACTTCAACCTTAGCTCTTAAGCAAGGAAGACAACTCTTAACCTTGTCTTAAGCCCAAGTTATCTCAAGACAACTCTTAAAAGATAACGAAAAAATAAACAAGAATGTAAGCAAGAATGCTAACCTTGATTCTTGATTATTGAATGAGAAAATAACAAAATTTAGAGCATATCTCCTCCTCACAAATAATGGGCTATATTTATAGTCCTAAGACAGCCTTATCCTAATCTAACTAGTACTTAGGTTCCTTATCCACTTAGGATATGTTTTCCTAATCAACAAGCTTTTCTAAGTCAACTAAAACATTATCAAGATAGACCTTATCCCACTGTTTCCTAATCCTACTAGGATTCTTGGTCTTTCTTGAATTCCTACTAAGACTAGAATTCCTATTTTGACTAAGTCTTTTTGTCCTTATCTTATCTTCTCTCCTACAGCTGCTGAACTTCTTCTTGTTGTTTCCCTCTTGGATTAGAACTTCTGCTATGGCGTGTCCTTCCTCTCCAAGACTTCTCTTTGGCATGGTCCTCTTGCTGAAGTAAACTGCCAAGATGTCCTGCTGCTGCTAGAGTTCTTCATGCCATCACTCTCTTCTCCTGCTCGAACTGCTTCATGCATGTCCTGCCAATGCTGATCTTCTTCTTGGCTTGGCTTTCTGCAATTGATTAGGACTGACTAAGAAACTAGTCGTCCTTCACTGTGTGTTGTGTGCAGGCTTGTTGCACGCACATTCTGGCCTGTTTCTGCCTCTCTTGCTGCTTGGTGCCTTGCGTGCATTCGCTCATGCTCCCTTTGCCTCCTAAGGTCCTCAACAATCCTCTTTCTTGGAGACTCACCTTGTCCTCAAGGTGGAAATTAGGGAAACATTGTTGGATATCATCATAGTCTTCCCATGTTGCTTCATCCTTAGGTGAATGACTCCACCATATGAGTACTCTCCATACTGGCCTTCTATTGTGCCCATAGCTTACTATGCAAAATCCTAATGCTTCCTTTGGGTGTTGCTAGGTGATCTTCCCTGAAAATGTTGGGCAGTCCCTCATTTACTTGTCTCACATCTCTTTATCTTTTTTCTCAACAATGAAATGTGAAACACTGGATGTAATTTGGAGTTTAATGGTAGTCTTAGGTGATAAGCTACTGCTCCAATTTGCTCTACTACCTCATATGGTCCAAAGTACTTCCTAGTCAGCTTTGCTATAGTTGCCTTTCCAACCTTATTTTCCTCCTAGGGTGGATCTTAAGATAGACATAGTCACCTACCTTAAATTCCACTTCCTTCCTCCCTTTATCTGCTTGTCTCTTCTCATTCGATCCCTTGCTTTCTCAAGCTCATGCTTGAGTTTCTTCAAGACCTCTTCTCTTGATTGAAGTGTGATATCCACTTCATGTATGCTTCTGTTTCCCCATTGTATAACTTGACATTCCTGAGGGTATTCTTCCATATACTGCTTGATATGGTGACATCTTGATTGTCACGTGATAGGTAGTATTATACCACAGTTCTGCCCATGGTATGTACTCCTCCCAATCACTTTTGATGATCATGGAAAAAGCATCTTAAATACTTCTCTAGAGTTTGATTGATTACCTCACTTTATCCATCTATTTGTGGATGAAAGGCGGATGAGGCGACCAAGTTGTGCCGAGCTGTGTGAAGAGCTCCTTCCAGAATTTGCTCATAAAGATAGTGTCTCTATCTAACAGCATTGTCTGTGGTATGCCATGAAGTCTTACCACATTTTTTATGAACTCTTGGACTGTTTTTTTTTGCCGTGTAGGGTTGCTTGAGTGGCACAAAGTGTGCACTCTTGCTGAGTCTGTCCACTATGGTTAATATCACCATGTAACCCTTGCTATTGGGCATTCCCGTGATGAAGTCCATTGTCAAGTCTTCCCAAACCTGTCCTGGTACTGGCAAAGGCTATAATAACCCCTTGGTCTTGTCACCTTCTAGTTTGGTGCGCTGACAAACATCACATTCTCGGACTAGCTTTTTTGATCTCAGCCTTAAGTCCTTCCCACCAAAAGAATAACTTGATCCACATATAAGTACGGAACCATCCTGAATGTCCTCCTTCCCATGAGTTGTGAAAGTGATTCAAGATCTTCCCTCTTAGTCTTGGTATGTTTGGTACATACACCTGCTGGTTGTGCCAAATATATCCGTTCTTAAGGGTGAATTTACTAACCTTAGGGTCGAAATTCTTGATCTTCTCTGTGAGCTCTTGGCTTTGAGGGTCAATTTCTATTGCCTCCTTGATTTCTGTCCATACATTCCACTCTGCTTTGCTGATGGCAGTGAGGCATGCGTCATTAGGGCTCACATGCTGTCCATAATGCTTGACCTCCATTGCTTCTGGACAATGCATCTGCCACCTTGTTTTCCTTGCCAGGCTTGTAGATTATTTCATACTCATAACCCAGTAACTTGACAAGGAACTTTTGCTGCTCTGGGGTGGTAATTTTCTGCTCCATGAGGCTTCTCAAGGGTTGTTGATCTGTAATGATCAGGAATTTCCTCCCAAGAAGGTAAGGTTGCCATACCTTGACTGCATGGATGATGGCCAACATCTCCTTGGCGTATACTGACCATTCCTTCTTCATGGGCCCTAAGACTCTGCTCATGTATGCAATAGGTCTTTCCGACTTGACTAAGGACAGCACCTATGCCATCTTGACATGCGTCAGTGTGAAGCTCGAAGGTTTGGTTGAAGTCGGGCAGTGCTAACACTGGGGTCTCACACATAGCTTGCTTCAACAACTTGAATGCATCTTCACTCTTCTCTGTCCATAGGAATCGTCCTTCTTCAGCAAGTCTGTTAATGGTTTTGCTATGGCGCCGTATTTGCGAACAAATCAGTGGTAATAGCCTATTAAACCTAGAAATCCTCTAAGTTCTGTGACATTCTTAGAGATTGGCCATGTTTGCAAGGCTCCTATTTTTCATTGGTCTACCTTCACTCCATCTTCGGATATGATGTGACCGAGGTATTCAAGCTCCTCTTGCATGAATGTGCACTTGGATGGCTTGATGACAAAACGATTTCTTCTTAACACTTCTAGCACTTTTGCTAAGTGTTCTATGTGATCATCATGGTTCCTGGAATAGACCAAAATGTCATCAAAGAAAACTAAGACAAACCTGCACAAATAAGGTTTGAAGATGTCATTCATGGCTGCTTGAAAGGTGGAGGGTGCATTGCATAATCCGAAGGGCATGACTAGGTACTCGTAGTGTCCACTATGAGTCCAAAATGCTGTCTTCTGCACGTCCTCTTCTTTCATGCGTATTTGATGATATCCGGCCTTGAGATCCAGCTTGGTGAACACTTTGCTCCATGTAACTTGTCCAGCATATCATCAATTGTTGGGATCGGAAAACGATCCTTGACAGTTGCTTGGTTGAGTGCCCGATAATCGGTGCAAAACCTCCAAGTTCTGTCTTTCTTTCTAACAAGTAGAACGGGAGAAGAAAAAGGGGAAGTGCTAGGTCGGATAATACCTTGCTGTAGCATCTCTTCCACTTGTCTTTCGATCTCGTTCTTTTGGAAGTGTGCATACTGTAAGGTGCTACATTAATCGCCTTGGTTTCATCGATTAATGGGATGGCATGGTCGTAATGTCTTGAGGGTGGTAGTCCTTGTGGCTCTCCTAAGACATCTCTGAATTGCTCCAGTAGGTTCCTTACTGCTATGGTATGTCTTCGTGTGTATGATGTTTCGGCTGTGTTTTCCTCCTTTGTGGCCAAGAGAACCGCAAAACATTGTGCCCTTTTTCTGTATAGTCATTCAAGGGTACTTACCTCACAATGATGCACTGCATTGGTGGTGGATGCCTCCCATGTGCAGTCCCTTCCCTTCCATTGGAAGTGCATGGCCATGGATTCGTAGTCGAACATTATCTTGCCTATGGTTTAAGCCAAGCATTGCCTAAAACCACATCAAGACCTGCCAGGGCTAACACATGCAGTTCTCGCCTCTATTTTGACTCCTTGAATCTGCATTGCTACTGCTTGGATCACTTGTGCACACTTGAACTTCTGTCCACTTGCCACTCTTACCTCAAAGGGTGCAATCCTTTTCGGACATAGCTGAAGTGTTTTGACCAATTTTGTGTTGATGAAGTTATGAGTAGCTCCACTATCTATCAACACCAAAACTTTTTTCCATTAATGGTTGCAAATAACCTCATGGCAGTAGGCTTGGTGGTTGCCCCTACTGCATGCAAGTTAATTTCGCCTTCTTCTACATGATCAGGGAAGTGTTCTGCCTCTGCTTCCTCCTCGCTGTCCATGCGGCTTTCTTGTTCTTCCTCGCTGCTTTCCTCGTGTTCTTCATCACTTACCACTTCAATGATGTTGAACAGCCCTTTTTTGCACTTGTGGCCAACTTGCCACTTATCATTGCACCTAAAACATAGGCCTCTTTCAATCCTCCTGTTGATTTCTTCGGTGGATAGTTTGAGAGGGTCCTTTGTTTAGGTGGCTGTTTTTGCTTGGCCTGGTTTGGACTTGTTTTCCGGCCACTCAGGGGTGTGTCTCTCTTCAATTTTTCAAGAGAATGAATGATAAATGATAGTTGGTGTTTAATATCACCTACCTGGTCATGTATGGTGCATTGTTCCCTCTCCAAGGCTAGGATTCTTCTAAAGTCCTTGTTAGTTCGCTATTATGGCAAGGGTGAATGCTGCTTGAATGACATGGTGATGTGCGATCTTCTAACAAAAGCAAATTTGTTGAGATGATCGTGCTACTTCTCAACTGGTGATTGTGCTGATCTCTCAACAAGAGCACCAATTTGTTGGGGTTCTGATTTTTTCCCCTAACTTTTATACACCTTAAGGGTTAGCATGCCTATTGAAATCCTTCCTAACTTGCTGTCCCGTTTGATTCTTGAGTTCTTTTCTTATATTTATATCCCCTAAGCTATCTTTCGAGTTAACTAATATATATATAAGGATATGTTGGATAGGCAAGACAACTCATCTCATGACAATTCTCAAAAGATAACCAAAAACATAAACAAGAATGTAAGCAAGAATGCTAACCTTGATTCTTGATTATTGAATGAGAAAATAACAAAATTCGGAGCATATCTCCTCCTTATAAATAATGGGCAGTATTTATAGTCCTAAGACAGCCTGATCCTAATCTAACTAGTACTTAGGTTCCTTATCCACTTAGGATATATTTTCCTAAGTCAACAAGCTTTTCTAAGTCAAAATATCCCCCAAGGCACGGTAGCTGGTCGTGCGCATTCAATAGTGCACATAACAAACCACTAGGAGTGACCGAAACATACTCATGGGCGAGGCAAAGGCTTCGGGTGTGTTCGGTAGTGCGTGAGACAAACTTTTGGGAGCAACCTTAACATCCTAGCAGGCGCAGGATGAACTTTTGGTAGAAACCAAAATATCCCTCCAGGCCAGCAGTAGCGTTAGACATGTTTGGCAGCTTGCAGGATGAACTTTTAGGAGTGATTGGAGCATCCCCGCGAGCTCGGCAGAGGTGTCGGTTGTGTTTGGTAGTGCATGGGATGAACCTCCAGGAGTGACCGAAACATTCCCCCCGGACAAATTCTCTCTCTGCATGAATTGAAATAATGTCACATGAAAAAATTATCTTCTTAATTTTACAAGTTGAGTAAGTAATTTGATCAAGGTTGTTAGGGTCTTTGTGATGCATAATTTCTATAAAATTTGTATCCACTATGATTAATTCTAGAATTTACGATTCTTGAAAGGTTGAGAGGTTAGATATTGAGCATTTGGTTGGAATAGTTTTTGAGCAAGACAATGAGCTTCTTTTCTTGGAACAGGCTACTTGTGAGGGGTGATTTGAATATGTTCTTTTCGAACTTTTGAGTAGTAAGGGATTTTGAGCTTGAAGAGTTTTTTTGCTAGGTAAATGACCTAGGTTTGGTAAGTGACCTTTGAGTCCTGAGCAGATTTAAATACGAAAGAGAGGGGAATTAAGAAACAAGAACCCAAGGGATTTTTACCAGTTTGAGCCTTTATTGCATAGTCTTGAGCTTTCATTTTTTTTTCTTCTTATCACTCATTGTGTTTGAACACACTCACTTAGTGTGTGATCACTCTTTTCTTCCTTGTAAGAATTCCCTTGTAAGATAGTATGGTAGGGAATTCTCTTCACCCTTTATATAGGCGATTGAGAAATCAAAGTTTGAGAGAATAGCTTGCCATTTGACAAAAATCTATTTGGAAACAAGATTTTTGATATCTTTTTCTAAAACTTCTTTTGCTGATTTGCAATCAATGTGTAAAAGAAAAGTTTTATTGAACAAATCATCTTGAAATTTCATAATGCACAAAATAATTGATAAAATTTCTTTTTTGATTGTTGAATAGTTTTTTTAAGCAGCAAGCCAAATACTTGAATAATACCTAACTATTGTTTGAGCCTTCTAATTTTTGTTTGAGAATCCCACCATATCGTATATCTGATGCATCTGTCTCCACAATAAGACTAGCATTAGGATTAAAAAGGGCTAAGCAAGGGATAATCTTAGCCTTGTCTTTGATTAGTTTGACTACTTTGGTGTGTTGATCAAACCATGCAGGTGGATTTTTCTAGGGTTTATTGAATAATGGTTGACAAATACTCTTAAGATTTGGAAAGAAATCAGCTACATAATTAAGAGATCCTAAAAATCTTTGTAACTAGGTCTTATCCTTAATCTCATCAGGAAATTTTAATGCAAATTTAGTTGATCTATTGATGCGTTGGATAGTACCTTTGTAGATTTCATGACCTAGAAATCTATCTTTGGTTTGCTTTGGGATATCCACAAGTGTTTAAAGTGTTCATCAATTTATTTTAAGAAAATGAGTACATCATCTATATATACTATTGAGAAATGGGAATAAGGGTTGAAAATGTCATTCATAATGTTTCTGAAATTTAGATGGAGCATTTTTAATACCAAAGGGCATTACGTTCTATTCATAATGTCCAAAGGGTACAATAAAGGTAGCTTTCATACCTATCTTGAGCACTAATATGGATTTGCCAAAATGCTGATTTCATGTCAAACTTAAAGAATATGACATAAATCATATAATCTATTGAGCAAGTCTCTCTTATTTGGAATAGGACACCTAATCCATTGAAGCACTTTGTTGAGAGGTTTGTAATTGATGACTAGTCATGGGACACCATGCTCTAGTTCTGAATTTTTATTGACATAAAAGGCATAACAACTCCAAGGTGACTTAGATTGATGGATGAGATTTTTGGACAATAAATCATTGATTTCCTTTTTGCAATGTTCAAGGAGATCATGATTCATTTGAATAGGCCTAGCCTTGGTTGGAATGTCTCTCTCATGAAAATTTTTTTCATAAGGGAGTTGAGACTATATGCTTTTTCCTTTCCCAAAAAGCATTGGGTAGGTCCAAGCATATTTGCTTTTGGAAAAGTTGTTGAAGCTTGTGAATCCTTGTCTGAATGATTGGATTTCTAGCTGGCTTTTTATTTTGGCATGATTGATTTCTTTTTGTAAAGCTAGCACATGAGATTCCTTATGCTGGATAAGGTTGATTTGCTGGCTTATCGAGTTTTGTTGGAGCATGTGAATGTCTTTTTGGCTAATAGCCAATAGGAATTTGAAAGTTACTTTGGTACCCAATACCTTAGTATGGATTCCTTTATCATCTATGTTAAACAGATAGATTTGAGTAAGGAACAGAGTCCCCATGATGATATTTTGAGAAAAGTTTTTGACACGGATAAAACTATTACAAAAGCAACAATGTTTGATTACAGATCTAAGCATTAGATAACTTGTACCTAACATTCAGATTTGATCCATTGACACTACTTAGTTGTTCAAAATTTTTTTTGTAGAACTAAGTTGGAACAATACCTTCCCTAATACAATTTTGATTTGCACCAAAGTCTACTAATGTAGTGGTATTGATTGAGAAACTATTTATTATATGCAAGGAAACATTGACATACCATTTTTAGAAATTAATCTTATTGATCAAATGAATAAAAACCATCATCATCTAATGGTTGATTGGGCAAAGGCAAAGGTGGTTGATGCTACTGCTTTCAACTTGTTGATTTGCAGTTTGAGCGAGAATCTTAGAGTTTTCTAACAACTTTATCTTAACAATGGTTTGAAGTTGTTGATCATTGACTTGTTTCTTCAAGTCTTTGATTTGAGCTTTAAAGAGTTTAACTTCTTCCTAAAGTTCTCCTATTGTCATCTGTTTGAACAAATTTTGAGTAGGATACTTCTCAAAGATTTTGTTAAGATTGAAAGGTTCTGGGGAACTAGTCTGTTGTTCACAGGAAATGATTTTCCTAAGGTCAAGCAAATATTTTCTTTTGAGTTCTAGATCAATTATTTTGTGGATGATATCTAGTAGAAACTATTTATCAACTTTGTTTCTACTAATCATGTTGAGATAAGAATAGTTACAAATGTTTTCCAAACAATCGCAACTTTGGGCTAACTCATTATCACTAGTGGTTTGATCTATTTGTTGGATAAGCTCATCTGATGACTCAGATGATTGAACACTGGATTCTTCACTAAGAAAAAGTTGAGCAAACTTGGATTTAAGATCTTCTTGGTCCTTGAAAATTTCATTGATCTTGGTTTTGGTCCTACAAGTGGTCAAAATATGGCCTGACTTCTTACAAGTCCAACAAACAATATTTTTGTTTTTGGGCTTATAAGATTTCCCATGCTTTTTAGGCCTTGAATAGTATTGGTCATGTGTTTAGGCTTTTTGTTTTTTGGGTTTGGAGTAGTAAGAAATTTGTTTGGGCTTAAAATTCTTTCTACAAGATGGAGCTTGAATGTTATCATAGCTATATTGAGCACAAAAAATTCCTACAACTTGATTAAAAGAAAACTTATTAGTTTTCCTTTTTTCTTTCTACTCTTAACAAAGGGCTAAACCTTCTTTTTTGAAAAGGCAAAGAGTTGACCATAAGTAATTTAATTCTATGGGATTGATCCTCCTAATTGTGAATTCAACAAACTTTTTGAGAATCCTATCAGTAAAGAATTTGGGCAAACCTACAACAAATTTTTCTTTCCAGAAAGAAGCATTATAGTCTTGGCATTGGAATATTTGTGTGATAAACACATCTTTATACCAAAGAAAATCTCCTAGAGTTGGACATCTAAGATTGGTCAGAACAATCTTTGAGGATTTCCTATGAAATGCATTTCTATAGTGTGGACAAGCACTTCTATGGCATTTTGCTTTCTCATTTTCTTCCATAAAACCTTGATCATCTTCTATTTGGTATTTTTCTACATGGTTGAGAATATTTTCATGATCCAAATTACTTAAGCTATTATCCCACCAATAGCGTAAGGAACTTGTAAATCCTGTACAATATACCTTGTAGCAGTATGATCAGAATGTTTGAGGGCTTTGTATGACAAAGAGGCCATACCTATTTCTTAGAGCTAAATTTATAATCTCATACTCAAATCTACTATCTATGTTCCATTCATAAATGGCTTCACCTGTGTATTGAGTACTTACAAATTTTAAGTGTTCTTATATTAAATATCTGGTGAAGTTGGTCTAGGATAATAATTCCTAGTTGAATCAACTTTGAACTTAGGTCTAGGTTGGCGTTAGATTCTATCTACTTGGATAGAGTCATTGTCATTGGTTTGGGCTTGATTGGTTTCATCTATAATGCTGACATTAGATTTGGACGATCCTAGAAGTTAGGCTATCTGTTTGTTAATCTGGTCTAAAAGCTCTATTTTTCTAAAAGGAAGAGGTTCTTTTAGACGTTGAAGTCAGATTATATGGTTTGAACAAAGGTGGAGAGATATTTGATGGGAATTGGGTTTGTTGTTTAGTTTGAAGATTGTCCAATTTATTCTCTATGCAGCTAACCTGGTTGAGCTTTAGTATAAAGGATTTGGCTTTGAAAGTTATTATGTTCATAAACTTCTTGAAATCACCTAAGGTTGATGACTCAAAATTGGGCTTATTATCAGCTACTTTGAAAGGAGAAGCTAGAATGGTTGTTTCTCCTATTTTGAGATTGATTGACTTTAGGGGTGGGTGAACTAATTGGATAGGAACATGGGATTTTGTTTCCCACTTTCTGGTTTGACTAGATTGAACTTGTATTGCTTCAAAAGGGTAATGTATTTTGTGGTTAGCAAGATACATTTCAAACCAAGTAAAGAAAGGAATATTGACTTTAAGCCTATTCATTTCTTCATACCATTCTTCCCTAATTTGATCACGTTTGGGAATATAAAAGTTTTCAAAGAACCATTGAACTTAAACTTGATTAATGGGAGTTTTGAAATCTTGTCAAGGAAGTCTTTGTCAAATTTGAAAATTATCACTAATAATCATATTGACAAATTGAAAATCTGAAAGGGTTGGAGAACTTAGGGCTAACACCTGAGTAAATTGGCTTAATTATAGGGTTGGAATAGTTGACAAAACCTTGAAACTATGAGCACTTTGAGTTTCTACTTCATCTACCTTATAAGGTTGAGAAGAAAAAGGGTATTGAGAATGAAGTTCTAGCAGTTTGGAAATTTGTTTTGAAGGAAATGGTCTTGGTTGTTTAAAAAAGTTGATCCTAAATAGAACATGGCCACCGCTAGTTTCTTCTACTTCATTAAGATCATGCTTGCTAATGTTTCCAAGGACTTGAAGATTCTTAAATTTTCATGTTTCAGAGATAGTGATCTGATCTCATTGGATCAATTTTGGAGTAAAGGTTAAAGCAAGGGTATCCTGATGTTGAGTGTGAATAATGATCATTATGGCTTCTCCTCTGTAATCACTAAGAAGGCACCTATGGTCAAATTGATATGTGAGTTAACAGAAATAAATCCTATATAGGAGCATATATCCTTGACGATATTCTACAAATTTGGAATTTGGAGCATGTATGTTAAGTACTAGAGTATCTAGTATAGTAGGATCAGAAAGGTTGACAGCAAAATTTGGAGCATAATTGAAATAAACTGAACTATTGCACATATTGGTTTGAACTATTCCTAAACTGGAATCTTCAAAATTGAGCAAAGTTTTATCTTTAAGCATAAGTAAGATTGGAGTATCTAAACCTATCCTATAGAGTGGTTTGATAGCTATTTGAATTAATCCATAGAGGATGTGGTTGAAGCCTTCATCCTTGTATCTTTGAATAGAAAGAGCATTGAGCAACCTAATTTCTTGATACTCATTTTAAAGTGAAAGGGTTTGTTCATGTTCCTTGGATGATGCGATTCTCTATCATTGGACTTTTCAGATTTATTAAACAAGAAGTCATTGGTTTCATAAATTATACTATGAGGAATATTGGACAAAGATTCTTTACTAATTTTTTGAGAAAAATTAGTAACTTTGGTTATAAGCTCTCTTGATCTTACAGTCTTGGGATCCTTTTGGGACTTTGAGCTAAAAAGTTTTCTAAATCAAGAAGACATGGTTAAAACTAAAATTGAAACAATAATCCTAGATCAATATCCTAAATTACTGTTGAGCAAATACCTCAAAACACAAATACCTAAAATCAAAGTAGCTACTAGAACACCTAAGGCTGACCAACGGTCTTACTACCTACTATCGGATCTTACTGCCTAGAACACCTGGCTTACCAATGTATGCACAGCTCTCACTACTACTCCTCTGACTCTTTGGCACCTGTATCCTAAAATACTTGCACAATAATAACTTAATATATATTTTCTAAAGCTACTGAAACAACAATAATTTCTTCCACCACTACCTCACTTTTGAAAACCTTATGGCTCTGCTACCTAGATTAAAGCCCAAGAAAAGGAAGAATTGTTGAGATCTTTTTGAGAAAATTAAGTGAAAACTTTGATATTTGAGGAAAATTGAAATATTTGAAATTTGAAAATAAATTGCATAGATTGATTCTTGAAACAAAAGTTTTTATTGAATGATTAACAATTGTACAAAGATTATTGAAAGAAAATTGTACAGGAGTTGCTAAGTTTTCAAAACGTTGAAAACAATTTATTTTTTATTTGCAAAAATTTCAATTTTCCTCAACTATCAAAGTTTTTGCTCAATTTTCTCAAAAAAATCTCGACAATTCTTCCTTTTCACACAGGCACGACATAGGCTTAGAGTGCATTGGGCAGTGTGTGGCATGAACTTCAAGGAGTGACCAGAACATCCCTGCAGGCACGGCAGAAGCGTTAAGTATGTTTGACAGTGCAGAGTACGAACTTTGGAGAGTGACTGAAACATCCCCGTGGGAATGTCTGAGGCTTTAGGTGCATTGGGCAGTGTGTGTGACGAACCTTTGGGAGCAACCGGTACATCCCTGCGGGCACAACAGAGCCGCTGTGCAATTTCAGCAGTGCGTGGGACAAACTTCTTGGAGCGACTGGCACATCCCCATGAGCACAGCAGAGGCATCGGGTGCATTCAACAATGCACAAGAGGAACTTGCGGGAGCGACCAGAACATCCTTGTGGGCACGGCAGAGGCTTTGGACGGGTTTGTCAGTACGTGGAATGAAGTTTTTGGATCCACTTGGCAGTGCACTGGACAAACTTTCAGGAGCAGCCGGAACATCCCTGTGGGTAGTGCTGAGGCATTGGGTGCATTTGATAGTATGCAAGACAAACTTCAGGAGCAACTGAAACATTCCTGTGGGCATGGTAGCGTTAGACACATTCAACTGTGTGTTAGACGAACTTTCTGGAGTGACCATAACATCCCAGTGGGCACAAAAGAGACTTTGGGACTGTTGGGCAGTGTGGGTCATGAACTTCTGAGAGGGATTGAAACATCACTACAAGTATGGCAGAAGTGTTAGGTGTGTTAGGCAGTGC
>BNST01001765.1:0-26909 GCA_019650275.1 Xylocarpus granatum | reverse complement strand
GTCTTCCTTGCTTAAGAGCTTAGGTTGAAGTTAAGAGTTGTCTTCTTCAACCAAGGCAAGTTGTGATAGGTTTAAGAGTTGTCTTGCCTATCCAACATATCTTTTATTCATTAGTTAATCCCAAAGGACAGCTTAGGGGATGTAAGTCTAAGAAAAGAACTCAAGAATCAAACGGGACAGCAAGTTATGAGAGGTTTTAGAAGTCGTGCTAACTCCTAAGGTGTAGAAAAGTTGGGACAAGAAATCGGGACCCAAACAGTTCAGACAATGCACGGGATGAACTTCCAAGACTGACCTGAACATCCCCTGTGGGTGTGGCAGAGTCATCAGGCGCGTTCGGCAGTACACAGGATGAACTTCTGGGAAAGACCAGAAAATCCACGCGGGCTCGGCTTAGGCATTGGATGCATTTGGCAGTGCTCGGGATGAACTTCCAGGAGTGACTGGAACATCCCTGTAGGTGCATCAGAGAAATCGGCCCTGGCAGCGAAGTTGGACACGTTCAGCAGTGAGCGAGATGAACTTTTGGGAGCTACCAGATCATCCCTACAGGCGTGACAGAGGCATCAGGCACGTTTGGCAGTGCACAGGATGAACATTTTTCCAGTTGTTTTTCCCACTACTGGTGTTGTTCCTAAAGATAGGTTTGCTAATTGATTATTTATTCCTTCTACTGTTTTTATAAATAATGGGTCTTGAGTTTTATTGGGTAGTGTATCTAGACTATGTTCTAGGGCTACTAATTTTTTATTTATATTTAACAATAATGATATTATTGTATTATTTTGTCTGATTATAGTTTTATAAGGAACTCCTGCTACAGATCCTAAGCTATTCATATCTCCACTAAATCCTATAGGGGGGCGAGGTACGATAAGAAATCAGAAAAGCAGCCAGATTCAAACAGACCATAGATGTCCGGTCACAGAACAAGAAACCACGGTCCAAAGAGGTTAAACCTATCTCATTAAGCTTTTTCTTTTTACATAATTTAGTTAAAAGTACTTTAACTAAATTACACTGGTAGTCTCCATGAATAGGGTTCCACATACTTTCTCACTTGTTCTGGCTTAGTGACGATAATCCTGTATACAAAACCCATATCCATCATTCTTTTGAAGCCGTATATTTCTTCAAGTGGTTCCCACAATCTGAAATATACTGTCATCCTGTAGTAGACAAAGCCTTCATCGCAGTCACAGGCCTTTGAGTCTTCATGCTTTTGTGTCTGATAGTGCAGAACGTTAATTCCAATGACATTATCAGGCAAGTCATTATTTACAAGATATCTGTAATATGATTATAGTAAAGAATTGTAGAAAATGTAGAAATTGTGAATTAATATGTTGTCCCCTTGATATAAATAGATTTCAATTTATCATTCTATAGTATCATTACTAATTATTCTAGATAAATTATCTGCTAAGAAATTCTCATTTGCTTTTACATGTTCTACCTTTGTTCCTACTCCTATTCTAGTTAATCCTTTTACTCCTATCACAATTAATCCTGAATGTACTAACTTCTTACCTTCTGCGTATATCAACATAAATGCCCTTCTGGGTATATCAACATGAAAGTTAGAGCCATCCCAGCCTCCTACAACAATGGTTATCCTGAAGAAGCCAGAACAGAAATCCTCATTGAATGTTGCCCTTTTACAAAACCATCCTTAGTCTTTTTCCCTCCTGATTTTATTCCAAAATGTTCTGTATCTACAGATGAATGTATCAGCAGGGCAAGGATATTTCTACAGGCAATACAGCTTCAAAATACTTGGGCTTACAGATCTTCCCTCGTATTTGAAGAAAGAAATCTCAAGGTTTTCTGTTCACAGACAAAATGTTATGTCCCTTTCCTGAGCCATATCATGGAAGACCCCATCAGGATGCTCCACTACCAACAAGTTCATGCAGGCGCCAATTATGGCATCATTGGTGACGAAGGCAACTCCCAAGAAAGTCATTATCCTATGCTCCATGATGAGGATGATGACCTGATTGATCTTGAAGACAATTAAAAAGACCCAGAGCCCACATGCTGCCCAGACAACAACTGCTTTTGCTTTTAATAATTATGCTTGTACTTTTATTCTTGTTTACTAGAGTTTCTTTAAAAAAGTAATCATGGTTATATAACCTTGGGTTACTTTAGATGTATATATAATCAGTCTAAGTTGAGCAATAAAAGACAGAAGTTATTTTCCAAAAATCTTCAAGTCTAGCAATCTCTTCTTCTCCCTTCAGCACAAATACTCAACCTCCAGAGTTAAAAGGTAATTTCTTTAAGCTCTCAACATATTCTGACAAGATCGAGAGACTCTCTCTTGTTAGTCTTATTCCTAATCTCCAACGCCGTCGAAACTCCGGCTGTTGGCTTCTTTAAACAACTTGGGTAAATTTAGAATTATTTCAGAAAATAATTGTGAATAGTAGTTGTTAGAATGATAGGCTAAACAACTGTACATCAGAATAGTGCTAGGTTGATGGATCTAAATGAGTGAAAATAAAAAAAAAGAGTAAGTACATATTCTTCTCTTCTTCTTACTCCTTTCAGAAGCTTCCAAATTTAGATTTAAACATAGATCCCAGTAACAAAAGGCCACAACGTAAATTGAGGGTTCTCCTCCTCTTTCTAAGAGGAAAGTTTAACCTCTTTGGACCGTGGTTTCTTGTTCTGTGACCGGACATCTGTGGTCTGTTTGAATCTGGCTGCTTTTCTGATTTCTTATCGTACCTCGCCCCCTGAATTGGTATTACAAAATATTAAGGTAATACAGAATATTATAGAGCGAAAACAAAGTAGTAATAATCGTAGAACTTTTAAAGTAGTAGAAAATGAAATAATAGAAAAAATAGATAAATTAGAATTAAAAATAGATCAGATTAATAAAAAATTATCCATTTTAACAGAATGACTTTAGAAAAAGACCCCTTTTATTTAAGGTGTTTAGAAGATACAGAAAATGAAATAGTTAGTCCCTCTATAAGATTTAGTGGAGATATGAATAGCTTAGGATCTGTAGCAGGAGTTCCTTATAAAACTATAATCAGACAAAATAATACAATAATATCATTATTGTTAAATACAAATAAAAAATTAGTAGCCCTAGAACATAGTCTAGATACACTACCCAATAAAACTCAAGACCCATTATTTATAAAAACAGTAGAAGGAATAAATAATCAATTAGCAAACCTATCTTTAGGAACAAAACCAGTAGTGGGAAAAACAACTGGAAAAATGCTAGTGTGGAAAAAGTGGGAATAAGTATGTCATTAAGAAGAAGTAATACAACAACTAGTATAGATAGTCGTGGAAATATAACTAGAGAAGAAAATAGTAGAAGAAGTATTAGTACAGAAAGGCCTTATACTTTATTAGACAGAATATTAAGAAGACAAGATAAAACAGATAGCAGACGAAGAAGAAATGGAAATAATAGCTAGTAATACTGTGAGACCTGCAAGTATGATAAATAATTTATTAAATTGTACAGTAGCCATAGAAATAAATAATAAACAATATAATTTAAATGCAATAATAGATACGGGAGCAAGTAAGTGTGCCATAGATAATAAGGCTTTACCTGGAGAATGCTTTGAAAAATTACCTAGTCCTATAAGAATAGCAGGAGTAAATAGTGTAACAGAAAGTAATTTAAAAATAAAAACAGGAAGTTATTTAATTTTTAAAACTCAAAAATATTTATTACCATTTTGTTATGCCTTACCCTTACAAATACATGATAGAACTCAGTTAATAATAGGAATGAATTTTATTCTTAGTATGCAAGTTCTACTATTATTACTACTTTGTTTTCGCTCTATAATATTCTGTATTACCTTAATATTTTCTATTAAACTATCAATTTTCATCCTCTGTTTTTGTAATATATTTAAATATGATTTAAATATTATGCTTTGTGTTTGGCTAGTTGCTAATTGATTATGCAATAAATGATAACATACATCAGAAATAGTGTTCAGTTGCGGATCTGCAGAGTGAAATTTATGCTTATAATTATCATTTAAAAAACAAATTATATTAATATTATCTACAGTCCTCTTCCTGTAGTATGCTCCTGTTTCTAAGTTAAGATAATCTAGCCTATGAAGTACCTCTTCGTCTTTACTGGTCATGATTATAAGTCTATTCTCTCCGCAAGTTTTCACCTACACCTAGGACTTATCAGCACCTTTGCTTCTGCCTAGTACTTCAGTTTACCTCTATAAGAGAGTTTTTAACTTATATCAAGTTTTCAAGACAATTTGCTTAATCATAAAGGCCAAAATTATTTTAACTTAGTTCATTGTTTGCTCTGATACCAATTCAGGGGGCGAGGTACGATAAGAAATCAGAAAAGCAGCCAGATTCAAACAGACCACAGATGTCCGGTCACAGAACAAGAAACCACGGTCCAAAGAGGTTAAACTTTCCTCTTAGAAAGAGGAGGAGAACCCTCAATTTACGTTGTGGCCTTCTGTTACTGGGATCTATGTTCAAATCTAAATTTGGAAGCTTCTGAAAGGAGTATAGATGAAGAGAAGAATATGTACTTACTCTTTTTTTTTCACTCATTTAGATCCATCAACCTAACACTATTCTGATGTACAGTTGTTTAGCCTATCATTCTAACAACTACTATTCACAATTATTTCCTGAAATAATTCTAAATTTACCCAAGTTGTTTAAAGAAGCCAACAGCCGGAGTTTCGACGGCGTTGTCTGGGCAGCATGTGGGCTCTGGGTCTTTTTAATTGTCTTCAAGATCAATCAGGTCATCATCCTCATCATGGAGCATAGGATAATGACTTTCTTGGGAGTTGCCTTCATCACCAATGATGCCATAATTGGCGCCAGCATGAACTTGTTGGTAGTGGAGCATCCTGATGGGGTCTTCCATGATATGGCTCAAGAAAGGGACATAACATTTTGTTTGTGAACAGAAAACCTTGAGATTTCTTTCTTCAAATACGAGGGAAGATCTGTAAGCCCAAGTATTTTGAAGCTGTATTGCCTGTAAAAATATCCTTGCCCTGCTGATACATTCATCTGTAGATACAGAACATTTTGGAATAAAATCAGGAGGGAAAAAGACTAAGGACGGTTTAGTAAAAGGGCAACATTCAATGAGGATTTCTGTTCTGGCTTCTTCAGGATAACCATTGTATCTACAGATGAATGTATCAGCAGGGCAAGGATATTTCTACAGGCAATACAACTTCAAAATACTTGGGCTTACAGATCTTCCCTCGTATTTGAAGAAAGAAATCTCAAGGGTTGTCCTAATTTTAATTTTGTTTTTGAAAGTATTAAGCCTTCTTTCTCACATATGGTAAAAAACTCTTTTAGATGTTGGATATGCTGGATTATATTATCACTAAATATTAAAATATCATCTATATAACATATTATAAAATTATCTAAATTTCTGAATATATTATCCATCTTTCTCTGGAATACACTAGGGGCATTTTTTAATCCAAAAGGCATAACTAACCATTCATACTGTCCTAAAGGTGAGGTAAATGCTGTCCATTCTATACTATCTGGGTGCATGGCTACTTGATGAAATCCTGACTTTAAGTCAAACTTACTATATATCTCTTTATCTTTTATTTTTACATTACTACATTTATCCAAACATCCCTGCAGGCACAACAGTGGTGTCGGGCAGCATTCGACACATTTTCGCAGTGCACGGATGAACATCCGGAGTGACCAGAACAACCCTGCAGGCACAGCAGCGGTGTTGGACACATTTGGCAGTGCTCTGGACAAACTTCCGGGATCGACCGGAACATCCATGCAGGTGCGGCAGAGGATTCGCATTCCAGGAGCGAACGAAACATCAATGTAGGTGTGGCAGAGGCTTTGGGCACATTCAGCAGTGCATGGGACGAACTTCCAGGGAGTGATTGGAACATCCCCGCCGGTGCAGCTGTGGCGTCAGACAGTTTGCTAGTGCACAGATGAACTTTCAGAAGTGACCGAAACATATCCCCGGGTGCAGAAGAGGCATTGGGCGCATTTGGAAGTGCATGGGACAAACTTCTTGGAGCGACCGGAACATCACTGCAGGTGCGGCAGCGGTGTGGGGTGCACAGGGATGAACTTTCGGGAGCGACTAGAAAATCCCTGTAGGCTCGGCAGAGGCGTTGGATGTGTTCGGCAGTGCTCCGGACGAACTTCCGGAGCGACCAGAACATCCCTGCAGGCCCGGCAGAACAAACTTCTAGGAGCAACCAGAAAATGCCTGCGGGCTTGGAAAGAGGCGTCAGACATTCTGCAGTGCTCGGGACGAACTTCGGGAGCAACCGGAACATCCCCGCGGGCGCAGCAGAGGCATCGGCGCATTCGGCCGTGCGCGGGACGAACTTTCAAGAGCGACTGGATCATCCCCGCGGGCTCGTCTGAGGCATCAGACACATTCGACAGTTCTCAGGACGAACATACAAGAGCGACTGGAGTGCGGCAGAGGCATCAGGCACGTTCAGCAGTGCACGGGATGAACTTCTGGAAGTGACCGGAACATCCCTGCAGGAGCAGCAAAGGCTTCGGGCACGTTGAGCAGCGCTTGGGATGAACTTCCAGGAACGACCGGAACATTCCCGTGAGTGAGGCAGCAGCATTGGGTGCATTCTTGTTGAGGACCTTAGGAGGCAAAGGGAGCGTGAGAGAATGCGCGCAAGGCGCCAGGCAGCAAGAGAGGCAGCAACCGACCAGCAAGTGCGCACAACCAGCATGCACGCAGCAAGCAGTGAAGCACGGCCAGGTTCTGACTCAGTCCTAATCAATTGCGAAAATGAAAGCCAAGAAGAAGACCAGCATTGGCAGGACACGCATGAAGCAGTCCGAGCAGGAAAAGGAGAGTGACGGCATGAAGAATTCCAGCAGCAGCAAGACGTCTTGGCAGGATTACCTTGGCAAGATGACCATGCCAAAGAGAAGTCTTGGAGAGGAAGGACGCCACAGCAAGAAGTCTAATTCAAGAAGGAAACGCAAAGAAGAAGTCAGCAGCTCTAGGAAAGAAGATAAGATAAGGACAGAAGGACTTAGTCAAAGTAGGAATTCTAGTCTTAGTAGGAATTCAAGAAAGACCAAGAATCCTAGTAGGATTAGGAAACAATGGATAAGGTCTATCTTGATAATGTTTTATTTGACTTAGAAAAGCTTGTTGACTTAGGAAAACATATCCTAAGTGGATAAGGAACCTAAGTACTAGTTAAATTAGGATAAGGCTGTCTTAGGACTATAAATACAGCCCATTATTTGCGAGGAGCTCATATGCTACGAATTTTGTATATTTCTCATTCATTAATCAAGAATCAAAGGTAAGCATTCTTGCTCACATTCTTGTTTATTTTTTCGGTTATCTTTTAAGAGTTTTCTTGAGATAACTTGGGCTTAAGTCAAGGTTAAGAGTTGTCTTCCTTGCTTAAGAGCTAAGGTTGAAGTTAAGAGTTGTCTTCTTCAACCAAGGCAAGTTGTGATAGGTTTAAGAGTTGTCTTGCCTATCCAACATATCTTTTATATATTAGTTAACCCGAAGGACAGCTTAGGGGACATAAATATAAGAAAAGAACTCAAGAATCAAATGGGACAGCAAGTTAGGAAGGATTCCAGTAGGCGTGCTGACCCCTAAGGTGTAGAAAAGTTGGGGAAAAAAATTGGGACCCCTAACAGTTCTGCAGTACGCGGGACGAACTTCTGGCAGCGACCGGAACATCACCGCAACTGCCGCAGCGGCATCGGATGCATTTGGCAGTGCCCAGGATGAACTTCCATGGGCCATAGGAATATCCCCGCGGGGTTGGCAGAGGCGTTGGATGCACTCGGCAGTGCTCAGGATGAACTTCCGCGAGCGACCGGTACATCCCCACCGGCGCAGCAGTGGAGTCGGGCACATTTGGCAGTGCACGGGACAAAGTTCTGGGAGTGATCAAAACATCCCTTTGGGCAGGGAGAGGCTTCGGGCATTTGGGCAGTGCATGGGATGAGCTTCCAGAAGTGACCGGAACATCCCCGTGGGCACAGCAGAGGCATCGGGCGCGCTTGGCAGTGCACGGGACAAACTTCCGTGAGCCACCGAAATATCCCTGCAGGGTCGGTAGAGGCATTGGATGCATTCGGCAGTGCTTGGGATGTACTTCTGGGAGCGATCGGAACATCCCCGCAGGCGCGGCAGTGGAATTGGACACATTGGGCAGTGCATGGGACAAACTTCCGGGAGCAATTGAAACATCCCTTCGGGCGTGGGAGAGGCTTCAGGCATGTTGAGCAGTGCGCAGGATGAACTTCCGGCATGACTGGAACATCCTCCCAGGTGCGGCAGCGGCATTGTGCGATTTGGCATTGCGGGATGAACTTCTGGGATCAACCGGAAAATCCCCACGGGTGCGTTCAGCAGTGTGCAGGATGAATTTACAAGAGCGACCGGATCATCCCCACGGTCACAGCAGCGGCATCGGACACGTTTCGGTTGCACGCAGGATGAGCTTCCGAGAGCAACCAGAACATCCCAGCAGGTGCGCGGCAGAGGCGTCGGGCGCGTTCGGCAGTGCGCGGAATGAACTTCCAGGAGCGACCGGAACATCCCATGGGTGCGGCAGAGGCATCGGCCGCAGTTCGGCCAGTGCATGGTATGAACTTCCAGGGGCAACCGCAATATCCCCGCGGGAGCAGCAGAGGCGTTGGGCGCATTCAGCAGTGTGCAGGACGAACTTCTGTGAGCGACTTGTATATCCCCACGGCGCAGAAGCAGCATCGGACATGTTCGGCAGTACACGGGACGAACTTCTGGGAGCAATTGCAACATCCCTGCGGGCGCGGCAGAGGCATCGGGCACATTTGGCAGTGCACGGGATGAACTTCCGGGGGCAACCAAAAAATTCCTCTGGGCTCGGCAGTGGCATCGGACGTGTTCGGCAGTGCTCAGGAGGAACTTCTGGGAGCGACCGGAACATCCCTGCAGCCGCGGCAGCGGCATCGGACATGTTTGGCAGTGCGCAGAACAAAATTCCAGGAGCGACCAGAACATCCCCGCAGGCATTGCAGTGGCATTGGATGCATTCACCAGTGTGTGGGACGAACTTCTAGGAGCGACCGAAAAATCCCCACGTGCTCGCAGAGGCATCGGACGAGTTTGGCTGTGCTCGGGATGAACTTCTGGGAGCGACGGGAACATCCCCGCGGGCACGGTAGCTGTGTCAGGTGCATTCAGCAGTGCATGGGACGAACTTCTGTGAGCGAACTGAAAATCGCCACAGGCGCAGAAGCGGCATCGAACATGTTCAGCAGTGCGTGGCACAAACTTCCGGGAGCACTGCAACATCCCTGAAGGCGCGGCAGAGGCTTGGGGTGCATTTTCCAGTGCAGTGGACAAACTACCAGGGAGCAACCGGAACATCCCCGCGGGCAATGGAGCAGCATCGGGCACCTAGGCAGTGTACGGGACAAACTTCCGGGAGTGACCGGAACATCCCCACAGGTGCAGTAGCTGCGTCAGGTGTATTCAGCAGTGCACGGGATGAACTTCTGTGAGCGACCTGAATATCCCCATGGCGTGGAAGCAGTGTCAGACATGTTCAGCAGTGTGTGGGACGAACTTCCGGGAGCGACTGTAACATCCCCACGGGCGCAGCAGAGGCTTGGGGCGTGTTTGGCAGTGCACGGAACAAACTGCCAGGAGAGACTAGAACATCCCCGTGGGCACTGGACTGTCATCGGGCACCTTGGCAGTGTGCAGGACGAACTTCCGGGCGTAACATGAATATCCCTGCAGGCGCTGGAGTGGCATCGAGTGCATTCGACACTACATGGGATGAACTTCCGGGAGCGACCAGAACATCTCCACAGGCCTGGCAGAGGTGTCAGATGCGTTCGGCAGTGTGCAGGACGAACTTCTGTGTGTGACGAAAACATCCCCGCGGGTGAAGCAGACATGTTGGACACATTCATGTTGAGGTCCTTAGGAGGCAAAGGGAGCATGAGCAAATGCGCGCAAGGCGCCAAGCAGCAAGAGAGGCAGAAACAAGCCAGAATGTGCGCACAACAAGCCTGCACACAGCAAGCAGTGAAGCACGGCCAGGTTCTGACTCAGTCCTAATTGATTGCGGAAATCCAAACCAAGAAGAACACCAGCATTGTCAGGACACACATGAAGCAATCCGAGCAGGAGAAGGAGATTGACGGCATGAAGAACTCCAGCAGCAGCAGGACGTCATGGCAGGTTTGACTTCAGCAAGATGTTCATGTCAAGGAGGACACGCCATAATGGAAGTTCTAATCCAAGAAGGAAATGGCAAGAAGAAGTTCAGCAGCTGTAGGAGAGGAGATAAGATAAGGACAGAAAGACTTAGTCAAAGTAGGAATTTTAGTCTAAATAGGAATTCAAGAAAGACCAAGAATCCTAGTAGGATTAGGAAACAGTGGGATAAGGTCTATCTTGATAATGTTTTAGTTGACTTAGAAAAGCTTGTTGACTTAGGAAAACATATCCTAAGTGGATAAGGAACCTAAGTGCTAGTTGAATTAGGATAAGGCTATCTTAGGACTATAAATACAGCCCATTATTTGTGAGGAGGAGATATGCTCCAAGTTTTGTATATTTCTCATTCATTAATCAAGAATCAATGTTATCATTCTTGCTTCTATTCTTGTTTATATTTTGGTTATCTTTTAAGAGTTGTCTTGAGATAACTTGGGCTTAAGACAAGATTAAGAGTTGTCTTCCTTGCTTAAGAGCTTAGGTTGAAGTCAAGAGTTTTCTTCTTCAACCAAGGCAAGTTGTGATAGGTTTAAGAGTTGTCTTGCCTATCCAACATATCCTTTTATATATTAGTTAACCCAAAGAACAGCTTAGGGGATGTAAATATAAGAAAAGAACTCAAGGATCAAATGGGACAGCAAGTTAGGAAGATTTTTAGTAGGTGTGCTGACCCCTAAGGTGTAGAAAAGTTGGGGAAAAAATCGGGACCCCAACAAATTGTGCTCTCGTTGAGAGGTCAGCACAATCACCAGTTGAGAGGTAGCACAATCATCCCAATAAATTAGTGCTCTAGTTGAGACATCAGCACAGACACCAGTCAATTGCAAGGCATCACGGTTACCATGCCATCTAGGCAGCATTCACCCCGCACCACAGGAACAGACAGGGGAAGATTTCTCAGTCACCAACCGCGAAAGAATCCTTGCCTTGGAGAGGAACCAGAATGCAATCAATGACCAGGTAGGTGATATCAAACACCAACTATCATCTATCATTCATTCTCTTGAACAATTGAAGAGAGATACACCCCGAGTGGCCGGAAAACAAGTCCAAACCGAGCAGGGCAGAAACAGCCACCTACCACAAACGTCTAGGAGGCTTCAATCAGAAATCACACAGCACCAAGTGCATGAGGAAGATTCTGACCAGGAGCAGCTTCCCTCTCAAGAAAGGGGGAAAACGCGCATGAGTTTGGGAAGCAGGGGGGAGACTTCACCAAACGAGCACCTGCCCCATCATTGCTACAATGATTATAGCGACGATGAGGAGGTGCTGGACAGAAGGCCCGCATCATGGCAACCAAGAAGGGTGCGCAATCACCCTGAGGCAGAACCATGGCACACCACAAGGAGGGAGGATTGGCACTACGACAGCCCAAGCCATTACACATGGCCTAAGGTAAAAATCGAATTTCCTACCTTTGAGAAGGGAGATCCAACCAAATGGATCTCCAAGGCTGAATTTTACTTTGAGAAACAAGGTATTGAGAGAGGTGAAAGGGTTGATTTTACATCCTATCACCTATGTGGGAGAGCCAACCAATGGTTGCGTTGGCTTAAGGCCACCTATAGCCGAGAAGGAAGAAGGATAGGCTGGACAAGGTTCACACAAGAGTTAGTGAACAGATTTGGCCACCACTAATGCAGCGTATCATTCTGAGGTAAGTAACCTTGAATGACTATATAGAAAAAGGGCATAATGTTTTGCGGTTCTCTTGGCCACAAAGGGGGAAAACACAGCCGAACATTATATACACAAAGACATACCAATGGGAGTAAGGAACCTACTGGAGCAATTCAGAGATGTCTTAAGAGAGCCACAAGGACTACCACCCTCAAGACATTACAGCCATGCCATCCCATTAATCGACGAAACCAAGGCGATTAATGTAGCACCTTACCGGTATGCACACTTCCAAAAGAATGGGATTGAAAGACAAGTGAAAGAGATGCTACAGCAAGGTATTATCCAACCTAGCACTTCCTCTTTTTATTCTCCCATTCTACTTGTTAGAAAGAAAGACAAAACTTGGAGGTTTTGCACCGATTACCGGGCACTCAAACAAGCGACTGTCAAGGATCATTTTTCGGATCCCAACAATTGATGATATGCTGGACGAGTTACATGGAACAAAGTTTTTTACCAAGCTGGATCTCAAAGCCGGATATCATCAAATACGCATGAAAGAAGAGGATGTGCAGAAGACAGCATTTCAGACTCATAGTGGACACTACGAGTACCTAGTCATGCCCTTTGGACTATGCAATGCACCCTCCACCTTTCTAGCAGCCATGAATGACATCTTCAAACCTTATTTGCGCAGGTTTGTCTTAGTTTTCTTTGTTGACATTTTGGTCTATTCCAGGAACCATGATGATCACATAGAACACTTAGCAAAAGTGCTAGAAGTGTTAAGAAGAAATCGTTTCGTCATCAAGCCATCCAAGTGCACATTCATGCAAAAGGAGCTTGAATACCTCGGTCACATCATATCCGAAGATGGAGTGAAGGTAGACCAACGGAAAATAGGAGCCATGCAAACATGGCCAACTCCAAAGAATGTCACAGAACTTAGAGGATTTCTAGGTTTAACAGGCTACTACCACCGATTTGTTCACAAATACGGCGCCATAGCAAAACCACTAACGGATTTGCTAAAAAAGGATGGATTCCTATGGACAGAGAAGAGTGAAGATGCATTCAAGTTGTTGAAGCAAGCTATGTGTGAAACCCTAGTGTTAGCACTGCTTGACTTCAACCTGATGTGCCTCAAGGATCTTCAATGATGAATCAAGATCTAATGGGTATATTTTTTTAGGGTTTTATGGATGGAAAAAGGTGCTGGTATGTAGTATAGTTGTTGGGTGGATGAAAATTCGTAATTGGAGTAAGTTACTGGGTATGTAGGGGTGTTTTAAGAAAGCGGAAGGGTTATGTACGAATTTTGAAGTAGGAATGTGATAGTGATAGCCTATGGAAAGTTTAATAGGAGAAAACTAGTTAATCAAGTTTGATAAGATCAAATCGCCACAAACAAGATTACTAGGTTGATTCGCCACACTCTAAGATAGAAAGAAGGAAGAGTGATAAGAATCGATAGATAATTCGCCACTAAACAAGGAATTTGTTTAGATAAGAATTTGGATGCAACGAAGCAAAATTCCGCTTATTTCTCAAAACTGTTTAATTACAAGCACTAATGTCGTATTTATAGTAATGACAACCTTTCCATGTCTAACTTATACTAAAACGCCTAATTCATCTATGATAAGGATTCCTAAGTAAATAAGGACTACTAAGTCATCTAGATTTCTATGAAGATAAGCCTAATATATCGGGTTCCTAATCCTATGTAAAACCCTACTTAATCTCAAACTCCTTGCCTAGTGATATTTTCTGCTGCTGCTGGAATTCTTCTTGGCATGGATATCCTTTGTTAATGAGGATTAATCTTTCTTGGATGGCAATAGCTTCATTTTCATGATTGAGCACATCATACTCCCCTTGTTGAATTGGATTTGCCCTCAAATCCTTCTCCTCGGTGTCTTTGAAATCATCTTCTAAGTAAGGAGAAAGGTCCCACTTCGGTTTGTCCATCGGTTTGAGGATGACATGCCGTGCTAAAGAGTAGTTTTGTTCCAAGTCTTTTCCATAAAGTCTTCCAAAAGTAACTTAAGAATTTGACATCACGGTCTGAAACAATACTTTTGGGAATCCCATGTAATCGAACAATCTCTTTGAAAAATAAATCAGCAATATGTTGAGCATCATTTGTCTTGTGGCACGGAATAAAATGAGACATCTTGGAAAACCGATCAACAACGACCATAACTGAATCCTTTTCCCCTCTGCGTTCTAGGCAAACCAAGAATAAAATCCATGCTTAAATCTTCCCACGGTTGGTCTGGTACAAGCAATGGTATGTATAACCCTTGTGACATCTCCTTACTCTTAGCTTTCTTACATATCACACATCTTTCTATGACTCTTTTAATATCTTTGATTATGGTTGGCCAATAAAAGTGTTCCTTGAGTGCTTCTAATGTCTTCTTTTCTCCAAAATGACCAGCTAAACCTCCACCATGAGTTTCCCTTACTAAGTGCTCATGAATTGAACAATTTGGGATGCATAATCTTCCTTGCTTGAACAGATAGTCATCATGTCGATAAAATCCTTGCATGGCTCCTTTCTTGCATTCCTCATATATTGATGCAAACTTTGGGTCATTTTTATACTGATCTACAAGCATCTTAAAACCCATTAGTTTAACATTTAACATGGAAATTAACGAGTACCTCCGAGATAGTGCATTAGCCACAATGTTCACATTTCCTTTCTTGTACTTGATCACATAAGGAAAAGACTTTAAGAATTCCACCCATTTTGCATGCCTTCTATTCAGCTTGCTTTTCCCTTTTAAATGTGTAATCTTGTTGATTGCCTTACTATCCACACACATCCGCATGGTTCCATCCTTCTTCGGCACCAACAAATCCGGTACGGAACAAGGACTCATAGATTCCCTAACATATCCTTTATCAATCATCTCAGAAACTTGTTTTTGCAACTCTTTAGTCTCTTCTGGATTGCTTCTATAGGCTGGTCGATTTGGTAGAGTTGCCCCTGGTATGAGATCTATTTGGTGCTCAATTCCTCTTTTTGGTGGTAACCCTTTCGGTATGTCTTCTGGAAATACATCAGCAAATTCCTTTAAAATTGCTTTCACTTGAGTCGGCAGAGTAACATCTCTATTTTGAGTTGCTTCTTTGACTACCAGAATAAAGATTGACTCTTTATCAAACAAAGCTTGCTTTACTACTCCTTTGTTAACAAACAAACTTTCTTTCTTTTTCTTCTCAAATTCAATTTTATCCTTCTGAATCTGTTGTGGATTAAGAGGCGCTAACACAATCTTTCTGCCATCCTTAACAAAGGAATATGTATTCTTATAACCATCATGAAAAGCTCTCCTATCATACTGCCAAGGTCTTCCCAGTAAAAGATGACTTGCATCCATAGGACGACATCACACAACACTTCATCTTTGTATCTACCAATTGAAAAAGGCACCAAAACTTGCTGAGTAACCTTCACATCACCATTATTATTCAGCCACTGTAATCTATAAGGTTGGGGATGTTTTAGAGTAGCTAAATTTAGTTTTTCTACCAAGGTAGTGGAAGCCACATTTGTACAACTACCTCCATCAATTATAACCCCACACACCTTATTCTGAATTGCACACCTTGTATGAAAGATATTCTCACGCTGCTCATCTTCTGTTTTTGCTTGTGTAGTCATGGTGCGGCGAACTACAAGCATTTTTCCAATTTCAGCATGTTCTATCTCTTCTTCCTCGCCATCTTCCACTCCCTTTTCTTCATTATCTATTTCTGGCTCATCAAGCTCATCCTCTTCATAATACTCAGGCCCTCTAGTTGCTCGCTGCCCTTGTCGTTCATGTCTTCTGGGTTGTGGCTGAATGGTATTCCTTTCTACGGCTTGAATTAAACGGTCAATTTGCTCCCTCATCTCTGCTTGCTGGTGTTCAAGTGCTAGGATCTTAGCTTGATCCAAACTCAATCCTTTTGGAACATGAGGAGTTTCTTCTTCTCCAGACATAATTCGTCCTGAAATTTTCAAGTGAATGAATTTCTTGATTCAAAGAGGCTCTGATACCAACTGATATGCCTCAAGGATCTTCAATGATGAATCAAGATCTAATGGGTATATTTTTTTAGGGTTTTATGGATGGAAAAAGGTGCTGGTATGTAGTATAGTTGTTGGGTGGATGAAAATTCGTAATTGGAGTAAGTTACTGGGTCTGTAGGGGTGTTTTAAGAAAGCGGAAGGGTTATGTACGAATTTTGAAGTAGGAATGTGATAGTGATAGCCTATGGAAAGTTTAATAGGAGAAAACTAGTTAATCAAGTTTGATAAGATCAAATCGCCACAAACAAGATTACTAGGTTGATTCGCCACACTCTAAGATAGAAAGAAGGAAGAGTGATAAGAATCGATAGATAATTCGCCACTAAACAAGGAATTTGTTTAGATAAGAATTTGGATGCAACGAAGCAAAATTCCGCTTATTTCTCAAAACTGTTTAATTACAAGCACTAATGTCGTATTTATAGTAATGACAGCCTTTCCATGTCTAACTTATACTAAAACGCCTAATTCATCTATGATAAGGATTCCTAAGTAAATAAGGACTACTAAGTCATCTAGATTTCTATGAAGATAAGCCTAATATATCGGGTTCCTAATCCTATGTAAAACCCTACTTAATCTCAAACTCCTTGCCTAGTGATATTTTCTGCTGCTGCTGGAATTCTTCTTGGCATGGATATCCTTTGTTAATGAGGATTAATCTTTCTTGGATGGCAGTAGCTTCATTTTCATGATTGAGCACATCACAACCAAACCTTCGAGCTTCACACTGATGCATGTCAAGATGGCATAGGTGCTGTCCTCAGTCAAGCCGGACGACCTATTGAATACATGAGCAGAGTCTTAGGGCCCATGAAGAAGGAATGGTTAGTATACACCAAGGAGATGTTGGCCATCATCCATGCAGTCAAAGTATGGCGACCTTACCTTCTTGGGAGGAAAATTCCTAATCATTACGGATCAACAACCCTTGAGAAGCCTCATGGAGCAGAAAATTACCACCCTGGAGCAGCAAAAGTTCCTTGTCAAGTTACTGGGTTATGAGTATGAAATAATATACAAACCAGGCAAGGAAAACTAGGTGGCAGACGCATTGTCAAGAAGCAATGGAGGTCAAGCATTGTGGACAGCATGTGAGCCTAATGACGCATGCGTCACTGCCATCAGCGGAGCAGAGTGGAATGTATGGACAGAAATCAAGGAGGCAATAGAGATTGACCCTTAAAGCCAAGAGCTCACAGAAAAGATCAAGAATTTCGACCCTAAGGTTAGTAAATTCACCCTTAAGAACGGATATATTTGGCACAACCAGCAGGTATATGTACCAAACATACCAGGACTGAGAGGAAAGATCTTGAAGCACTTCCACAACTCACGGGAAGGAGGACATTCAGGATGGTTCCGTACTTACATGCGGATCAAGTTATTCTTTTGGTGGGAAGGACTTAAAGCTGAGATCAAAAAGCTAGTCCAAGAATGTGATGTGTGTCAGCGCACCAAACCAGAAGGCGGCAAGACAAAGGGGTTGTTACAGCCTTTGCCAGTACCAGGACAGGTTTGGGAAGACTTGACAATGGACTTCATTACGAGAATGCCCAACAACAAGGGTTATACGGTGATATTAACCGTAGTGGACAGACTCAGCAAGAGTGCACACTTTGTGCCACTCAAGCAACCCTACACGACAAAAGAAGTAGCCCAAGAGTTCATCAAGAACGTGGTAAGACTTCATGGCATACCACGGACAATGCTGTCTGATAGAGACACTGTCTTTATGAGCAAATTCTGCAAGGAGCTCTTCACACAGCTCGGCAGCAACTTGGTCGCGTCATCCGCCTTTCATCCACAAACAGATGGACAAAGTGAGGTAACCAATCAAACTCTAGAGCAGTACTTAAGGTGTTTTTGCCATGATCATCAAAACAATTGGGAGGAGTACATACCATGGGCAGAACTGTGGTATAATACTACCTATCATGCGGCAATCAAGATGACACCATACCAAGCCGTATATGGAAGAATACCCCCGGGAATGCCAAGTAATACCATGGGGAAAAGCAGCATACATGAAGTGGATGTCGCACTTTAATCAAGAGATGAGGTCTTAAAGAAACTCAAGCATGAGCTTGAGAAGGCAAGGGACCGAATGAAGAAACAAGCGGATAAAGGGAGGAAGGAAGTGGAATTTAAGGTAGGTGACTATGTCTATCTTAAGATCCACCCTAGGAGGAAAATAAAGGCTGGAAAGCCAACTACGGCAAAGTTGGCTAGGAAGTACTTTGGACCATATGAGGTAGTTGAGCAAATTGGAAAAGTGGCTTATCGCCTAAGACTACCGTTAAACTCCAATTTACATCCAGTGTTTCACATTTTATTATTGAGGAAAAAGATAGGAGATGTGAGACAAGTAAATGAGGGACTGCCCGACAGTTTTCAGGGAAGATCACCTTGGGCAGCACCCAAAGGAAGCATTAGGATTTCGCATAGTAAGCTATGGCCGCAATAGAAGACCAGTATGGAGAGTACTCATATTGTGGAGTCATTCGCCCAAAGATAAAGCAACATGGGAAGACTATGATGATATCCAGCAACGTTTCCCTAATTTCCACCTTGAGGACAAGGTGAGTCTCCAAGAAAGGGGGATTGTTGAGGACCTTAGGAGGCAAAGGGAGCGTGAGCGAATGCGCGTGAGGCGCCAAGCAGCAAGAGAAGCAGCAACAGGGCAGAATGTGCACGCAACAAGCCTGCATGCAGCATGCAGTGAAGCATGGCTAGGTTCTGTCTCTGTCCTAATTGACTGCAGAAATCCAAGCCAAGATGAACACCAGCATTGGCAGGGCACGCATGACACAATCCGAGCAGGAGGACATGGACGGCATGAAGAACTCTAGCAGCAGCTGGACGTCATGACAGGGTTGACTTCAACAAGATGATTACATCAAAGAGAAGTCTTGGAATGGAAGGACATGCCACATGGAAGTCCTAATAGAAGAAAACTGCAAGATGAAGGTCAGCAGCTGTAGGAGAGTAGATAAGATAAGGACAGAAAGGTTTAGTCAAAGTAGGAATTCTAGTCTAAGTAGGAATTCAAGAAAGACCAAGAATCCTCGTAGGATTAGGAAACATTGGGATAAGGTCTATCTTGATAATATTTTAGTTGACTTAGAAAACCTTGTTGACTTAGGAAAACATATCCTAAGTGGATAAGGAACCTAAGTACTAGTTGAATTAGGATAAAGCTGTCTAATACTATAAATACTGCCCATTATTTGTGAGCAGAAACATATACTCCGAATTTTGTATTTTTCTCATTTCATTAATCAAGAATCAAGGTTAGCATTCTTGCTTCCATTCTTGTTTATATTTTGGTTATCTTTTAAGAGTTGTCTTGAGATAACTTGGGCTTAAGACAAGGTTAAGAGTTGTCTTCCTTGCTTAAGAGCTTAGGTTGAAGTTAAGAGTTGTCTTCTTCAACCAAGGGAAGTTCTGATAGGTTTAAGAGTTGTCTTGCCTATCCAACATATCCTTTATACATTAGTTAATCCCGAAAGGACAGCTTAGGGGATGAAAATCCAAGAAAAGAACTCAAGAATCAAATGGGACAGCAAGTTAGGAAGGTTTTAAGTGGGCGTACTGACCCCTAAGGTGTAGAAAAGTTGGGTAAAAAAATTGTGACCCCAACAAATTGGTGCTTTCGTTGAGAGATCAGCACAGTCACCAGTCAGTTGCAAGGCATCACGGTTACCATGTCATCTAGGCAGCATTCACCCGCACCACTGGAACAGACCGGGGAACACTTCTTAGTCACCAATCGCGGAAGAATCCTTGCCTTGGAGAGGAACCAAAATGCGATCAATGACAAGGTAGGTGATATCAAACACCAACTATCATCTATCATTAGTTCTCTTGAATAATTAAAAAGAGATACACTCCGAGTGGTTGGAAAACAAGTCCAAACCAAGCAGGGTAGAAACAGCCACCTACCACAAACGTCTAGGAGGCTGCAATCAGAAGTCACATGGCACCAAGTGCATGAGGACGAATCTGACCAGGAGCAACTTCCCTCTCAAGAAAGGGGAAAAGGCGCATGAGTTTGGGAAGCAGGAGGGAGACTTCACCAAATGAACACCCACCCCATGATCGTTATTATGATTATAGCGACAATGAGGAAGTTCTGGACAGAAGGCCTGCATCATGGCAACCAAGAAGGGTGCGGAGGCAGAAGGAAGAAGGATAGGCTGGACAATGTTCACACAAGAGTTAGTGAACAGATTTGGCCCATCTAGCATGACTAACTATGAGGGACAGCTTGCCACGATTAGGTAAGAGGGATCTCTAGAAAGTTACCTTGAAGAATTCGAGAGGTTGGCCGAATTGGTAGGACATTGGCCAGATAGTGCACTAATTGGCACTTTTCTAGACGATCCCTCTGCTGCAGCAACAGGGATGTTTCGGTAGGTCTAGGAAGTTCATCCCATGTACAGCTGAACGTATCTGATGCCACTGCCACAACCGCTGAATGTTCTGGTCGCTCCCGAAGTTTTCGCACTGCCGAATGCGTCCGAAGACGTCGCCGTGTGCGCGGGGATGTTCCGGTCACTCCCAGAAGTTCGTCCTGGTGCTGCCAAACATGCCTGACGCCTCTACTACACTTGCAGGGATATTTCAGTCCCTCCCCGGAGTTTTTCCCACACACTGCCGAATGTGCCCAAATCCTCCACCACGCCTGCAGGAATGTACTGGTTGGTCCAGGAAGTTTGTCCCATGTACCATCGAATGTGTCTTGAAAGGTTTACTTCAGCAAGATGACCATGCCAAAGAGAAGTCTTGGAGAGGAAGGACACCACAGCAGAAGTCTAATCCAAGAAGGAAATGGCAAAGAAGAAGTCAGCAGCTGTAGGAAAGAAGATAAGATAAGGACAGAAGGACTTAGTCAAAGTAGGAAATCTAGTCTTAGTAGGAATTCAAGAAAGACCAAAGAATCCTAGTAGGATTAGGAAACAGTGGGATAAGGTCTATCTTGATAATGTTTTAGTTGACTTAGAAAAAGCTTGTTGACTTAGGAAAACATATCCTAAGTGGATAAGGAACCTAAGTACTAGTTAGATTAGGATAAGGCTGTCTTAGGACTATAAATACAGCCCATTATTTGTGAGGAGGACATATGCTCCGAATTTTGTTATTTCTCATTCAATAATCAAGAATCAAAGCTTAGCATTCTTGCTCACATTCTTGTTTATGTTTTCGGTTATCTTTTAAGAGTTGTCTTGAGATAACTTGGGCTTAAGACAAGGTTAAGAGTTGTCTTCCTTGCTTAAGAGCTTAGGTTGAAGTTAAGAGTTGTCTTCTTCAACCAAGGCAAGTTGTGATAGGTTTAAGAGTTGTCTTGCCTATCCAACATATCCTTTATATATTAGTTAATCCCAAAGGACAGCTTAGGGGACATAAATCTAAGAAAAGAACTCAAGAATCAAATGGGACAGTAAGTTAGAAGGTTTTTAGTAGGCATGCTGCTTAGGAAGGTTTTTAGTAGGCGTGCTGACCCCTAAGGTGTAGAAAAGTTGGGAAAAAAAAGGGGACCCCAACACGAATGCTCCTGAAGCCTCTGTTGTGCCCACGGTGATGTTCAGTTGCACCCAGAAGTTCATCCCACGCACTGTCCAACATGCCCGAAGCCGCTCCCACGCCCACGGGGATGTTCCGGTTGATCTCAGAAGTTTGTCCCGCGCACTGTTGAATGGGCCTGATGCCACTGTCACACCTGCACAGATGTTCCGATCGCTCGCCATAGTTCGTTCCATGCACTGCTGATTATGTCCAACGCATCTGCCGAGCTGGCAGGGGTTTTCCGGTTACTATCGAAAGTTTGTTCTGCGCACTGTCGAATGCACTGGACGCCTTTGCCGCACCCGCAGGGATGTTCCAGTCGCTCCCAGAAGTTCCTCCTGCACACTGCCAAATGCGCCTGATGCCTCAGCTGTACCTGCAGGGATGTTTCGATGCCTCCCAGAAGTTCATACCATGCACTGCCTAATGCAACCAAAGCTTCCCGCCTGTGGGGATGTTCTCATCACTGCCGGTATCATACCATGCACTGCCTAATGCAAACTAAAGCTTCCGCCATGCCTGCAGGATGTTCTGGTCACTCCCATTAGTTCATCCCATGCACTGCCGAACATGTCCGACGATGCTGCTGTGCCCGGGGGAATGTTGAGGTCACTCTCGGAAGTTTGTCCCATGCGCTGCCAAATGTGCCCGATGCCTCTGCCGCACCCACTGAAATATTCTGGTCGCTCCCGGAAGTTTGTACCGTGCACTGCCGAATGCACCCAATGCCTCTGCTGTGCCTGCTGGGATGTTCTAGTTGCTCCAGGAAGTTTGCCCCATGCCCGGCAGATCACGGCCGACACCTCAGGCACGCCCTTGGGGATGTTCTGGTCACTCCTGGAAGTTTGTCCCATGCACTGCTGAATAAGCCCAACGCCTCTGCCGCGCTGACCGTGATGTTCTGGTCGCTCCCAGAAGTTTGTCCTATGCACTGTCAATGTGCCCGAAGCCTCTGCTGCTGCTGGGGATGCTCCGGTCGCTCTCGGTAGTTCATCCCGAGCACTGCTGTGCGCACCCGACACCGCTGCTGCACCCCATTGGGATATTCCAGTCACTCCCAGATGTTTGTCCTGTGCACTGGTGAATGCGCTCGACGCCTCTGCCGTGCCGGCGGAGTTGTTCCGGTCACTCTTGGAAGTTCGTCCCGTCCACTGACCAATGCAGGGCAATGCCTCTGCCACACCAGCTGGGATGTTCCGGTCACTCCCGGAAGTTCATCCCAAACACTGCTGAACGCGTCTGATGCCTCAGCCGCACCTGCGGCATGTTCTGGTCACTCCCGGAAGTTTGTCCCATGCACTGCCCAACCCGCCCGAAGCCTTTGCCACGCCCACGGGGATGTTCTGGTTGTTCCCGGAAGTTCATCCCGAGCACTGCCGAAAGCGCCCAACGCCTCAGCCATGCCCGCAGGCATGTTCTGGTCACTCTCGGAAGTTCGTCCCAAGCACTGCCAACCCCCCCGAAGCCTCCGTTGTGCCACGGGGATGTTCCGGTCACTCCCGAAAGTTCGTCCCGCACACTGCTGAATGTGTCCAATGCTGCTGCCGCGCCCGCAGCGATGTTACGGTGGCTCCCGGAAGTTCATCCCGCGTACTGCCTAACACGAATGACACTGCCGCTGCACCCTCGGGGATGTTGCAGTCACTTCTGGAAGTTCATCCCGTGCACAGCCGAACTGTTGGGGTCCCAATTTTTTCCCCCAACTTTCTACACCTTAGGGGTGAGCACACCTACTGGAATCCTTCCTAACTTGTTGTCCCATTTGATTCTTGAGTTCTTTTCTTATATTTACATCCCCTAAGCTGTCCTTCGGGTTAACTAATATATATAAGGATATGTTGGATAGGCAAGACAACTCTTAAACCTATCACAACTTGCCTTGGTTGAAGAAGACAACTCTTAACTTCAACCTTAGCTCTTAAGCAAGGAAGACAACTCTTAACCTTGTCTTAAGCCCAAGTTATCTCAAGACAACTCTTAAAAGATAACCGAAAATATAAACAAGAAAGTAAGCAAGAATGCTAACCTTGATTCTTGATTATTGAATGAGAAAATAACAAAATTCGGAGCATATCTCCTCCTCACAAATAATGGGCTGTATTTATAGTCCTAAAGACAGTCTTATCCTAATTTAACTAGTACTTAGGTTCCTTATCCACTTAGGATATCTTTTCCTAAGTTAACAAGCTTTTCTAAGTCAACTAAAACATTATCAAGATAGACCTTATCCCACTGTTTCCTAATCCTACTAGGATTCTTGGTCTTTCTTGAATTCATACTTAGACTAGAATTCCTACCTTATCTCGTATTCTACAGCGGCTGGACTTTCTCTTGGCTTATCCTTCTAGGACTAGGACTCTCAATGCAAATCCTTCTGCTCTTAGAATTCTTCTTGTCATGACTATCCTATTGCTACTGGAATTCATCATGCGTGTCCTGCTGCTGATAGAACTCTTCTTGGCATAGATCTCCTGCTGTTGTTGGAATTCTCCTTGGCATGGATGTCCTGCTGCTGCTGGAATTCTGCTTGGCATGGATGTCCTGCTGCTGCTAGAACTCTGCTTGGCGTAGATGTCCTCCTACTGCTGGAACTCTTCTTGATGCGATTATCCTTCTTCTGCTGGAACTCCTGTTGGTGTGAATGTCCTTTATTGATTAGGATTAAGTCAAATAATAGCCGGGCCTCACTGCTGGGCTGCACACTTGCTGTTGCCATGCTTGTTGTGCACATTTTCTGGCCCATGCTCTCCTTTGCTGCCTCATTTTCTGCCCATTGCATTTCCTGCATACTTAGGTTCTCAACACGAACGTGTCTGACGCCTCTACCGTGCCCACGGGGATGTTCTATTCCCTCCTGGAAGTTCATCCCTGCACTGCCGAACGTGCCCCACTCTGCTGCCGCGCCCACGGGGATGTTCCTGTCGCTCCCGGAAGTTCATCTTACACACTGCCAAATGCGCTCGAAGCATCTGCCGTGCCTACGGACATGTTCCGATCGCTCCCGGAAGTTTGTCCTGTGTACTACAAACACAGCCGAAGCTGCTGTTGCGCCCACGGGGATGTTCTGGAAACTCCCGGAAGTTCGTCCAGTGCACTGCCAAATGTGCCGGATGCCTCTACCTTGCCTGGAAGCCTCTGCACACTGAAACAGCCCCACAGGCACGGTAGAGGCATTGGGCACATTTGGCAGTGTACTGGACGAACTTCCGGGAGTTTCCAGAAACATCCCCGTGGGTCGCAACAGCAGCTTCGGCTGTGTTTGTAGTACACAGGACAAACTTCCAGGAGCGATCGGAACATGTCCGTAGGCACAGCAGATGCTTTGAGCGCATTTGGCAGTGTGTAAGATGAACTTCCAGGAGCAACAGGAACATCCCATGTGGGCGCGGCAGCAGAGTGGGGCACGTTCGGCAGTGTGCAGGATGAACTTCCAGGAGGGAATAGAACATCCCCATGGGCATGGTAGAGGCGTTAGACACGTTCGTGTTGAGAACCTAAGTATGCAGGAAATGCAATGGGCAGAAAATGAGGCAGCAAAGGAGAGCATGGGCCAGAAAATGTGCACAACAAGCATGGCAACAGCAAGTGTGCAGCCCAGCAGTGAGGCCCGGCTATTATTTGACTTAATCCTAATCAAGAAAGGACATTCACACCAACAGAGTTCCAGCAGAAGAAGGATAATTGCATCAAGAAGAGTTCCAGCAGTAGGAGGACATCTACACCAAGCAGAGTTCTAGCAGCAGCAGGACATCCATGCCAAGAAGAATTCCAACAACAGAAGGAGATCTATGCCGAGAAGAGTTCTATCAGTAGCAGGACACGTATGATGAATTCCAGTAGCAATAGAATAGTCATGACAAGAAGAATTCTAAGAGCAGAAGGATTTGCATTGAGAGTCCTAGTCCTAGAAGGATTCCAGTAGGCGTGCTGACCCCTAAGGTGTAGTTCTATTCCCTCCTGGAAGTTCATCCCGTGCACTGCCGAACGTGCCCCACTCCAGCTGCCGGCCACGGGGATGTTCCGGTCGCTCCCGGAAGTTCATCTTACACACTGCCAAATGCGCTCGAAGCATCTGCCGTGCCCACGGAGATGTTCCGATTGCTCCGGAAGTTTGTCCTGTGTACTACAAAACACAGCCGAAGCTGCTGTTGCGCCCACGGGGATGTTCTGGAAACTCCCGGAAGTTCGTCCAGTGCACTGCCAAATGTGCCCGATGCCTCTACCGTGCCTGCGGGGCTGTTTCAGTTGCTCCTGGAAGCTCCTCCCGTGTACTGCTTAATGTGCACCGAAAAGCCTCTGCTGCACCGTGGAGATTTTCCAGTAGCTCCCGAAGTTTGTCCAAGGCACTGCCAAATGTGCCCGAACCTCTACCATGCCTGCGGGGATGTTTTCGGTTGCTCCCGGATGTTCGTGCGGTGCAATGCCAATGCGCTCAGAAGCCTCTGTCACGCCTGCAGGGTTGTTCCGGTGGCTCCCAAAATTCATCCCATGCGCTGCCCAATACACCCAAGGCCTCTACCATGCCCGCAGGGACACTTCGGTCGCTCCCAGAAGTTCATCCCATGCGCTACCAATGCACCCAAAGCCTCTGCCGTGCCTGCGGGGATGCTCTGGTCACTCGTGGAAGTTTGTCCTGTGCACTGCCAAACGTGTCCAATGCCCACTACCAGTGCCCGGGGGGATGTTCAGGTCGGTCTCCTAAGTTCATCTCGCATGCTGCCCAACTTGCCCAAAGCCTCTGCCGAGCCCACAGCGATGTTCCGGTTGCTCCTGGATGTTCTGTCGTGCACTGCCAATGCGCTCGAAGCCTCTGCACACTAACAGGGATGTTCCGGTCGCTCCTGGAAGTTCATCCCACGCACTCCTGAACACGCTCGAACCTCTGCGTGCCCGCAGGGATGATCCAAAGTTCATCCCACTGCAGAACGTGCCTGATACCGCTGCTGCACCTATGGGAATATTCTGGTCGCTCCCGGAAGTTCATTCCATGCACTGCCGAACACGCTCAGTGCCGCTGCTGTGCCCACGCGGATGTTCCAGTCGCTCCTGAAAGTTTGTCCAGTGCATGCCCAAATGCATCCAATGCCATTGCCACACCCACGGGGATGTTCCAGTTGCTCCAGGATGTTCATCCCGTGAACTGCCAAGTTTGACCAACACCACTGCCACAACTGTGGGGTTGTTCCAGTCACTCCCAGAGTTCATCATGCGCACTGCCGAATGCGCCCGTGGGGATGTTCTGGTTGCTCCCGGAAGTTCATCCCGTGCCTGCTGGAATATTCCGGTCGCTCTCGGATGTTCATCCCATGCACTGCAGAACACGTCCAAGGCCTCTGCTGAGCCGTAGGGATTGTC
>BNST01001761.1:0-50892 GCA_019650275.1 Xylocarpus granatum | reverse complement strand
CCCCCTTCTTCTTTTGGTTCCCGCCCTCCAAACCTACCAACTTCATCTTGACTAGAGTTCATTTCCCACGAGTGCCTTCCTATCAATCTAACTTCTTATTACATATAACCTTTCCTTCTTCTTAGCTCCTAGTTTCTCCTTCTATGAGAACTAAAGTGGTGAGGGCAATCTAAAGATTGACTTTCTCGGCTAGATTCTATCCTTTTCACACCCTAAGACTCCCTTTCACTACATAAATACAAGAACTGAGAGAAAGTGTTCTACCTGAGCTAACACCATGACAAGGGAGAAAGTTTATGCGCTTAGAACGTGGCGTGCTATTCTACATTTTGTGTCTATCGTATCTATCCTGCCGGGCTGGGGGGAATCCCCTACTTCGCGAGACTAAGCCAAAGATAACATATTGAAAGGATTGAACTTATCGAACGAGGCCTATTCAACTACAAGAATTTCTTCTGGTTCGCTACTTAGATTATTAGATTGGACCGAAAACCGGCCTAGGGTGAGCTACTTGCTTACTTTACTTTCTTCCTTGTGGAATGACCGATTCACTACTCCCTCGAACTATCTTATCACTTTCCTGGTTCACAACTAGCTCTATTTTCTCTTTCTCCTTTGGCTTTCAACACTAACACAATTCCTTCAAAGGAAAGAAGGAATTAACATAACATAACATAACAGTCAAAGACTTTCGGCACAGGCGCACAGAACAAAGACAACAGGGCTAGATCGTTCAAGCAAAATTGTAGCTTTTTCAGCTTGAGCTTACTACAACCTTCTTTTAGACTATGGTGCGCTACTCGATAGCTTCCGTTTCGACTATTTAATCTATTTCTAGTTTGAAAAGATGTTTTGTTATTGGGCTTAGAAGAAAGCTTAGGAAACACATTCAATTGACTAATAATACCCTAAAAGTGATATGATAAAATGAGTTTATACACTTATAAGTTGGCCTTTTAGGATCAATCCTGAACGGCCAAGTCCCCTGCCAACCAAAAATTCTCATTTCTTTGACCAGATAGGAACCTCTTTATGTGATTCAAGAAGTGAATTATCTTAACTAGACTAATCGACTTCAAACCTATCTTGAGAAAGCCAATCCAAGGCTTATAGGAGGGAGTTGAAAATGACAAGCAATTACCTCTTTCTTTCCCCACGCCTTCTGCCTCGATTTGGGATGATGCATTCCCACTTTGTTGACTTTGACTTTTCAATCCCTTGACCGTTCACTTGAACACAGAAGCTTTCAAGCAGAGACAAAGCAGGCAAGAAGGAATTGACTTGCCGATTGAACAAAATGAATTCTATTGGCATTACTGAAATAGCATTTTATTCGATCTAGCGTATCCCTTGTAACTTGAGATGAAATACGTTTTCTCAGAGGCTTGATAAAATGAACCTTTAACAGCAAGCAGGGGCAGAGACCGCTGGGAATTTAGGACAATTCACAATGAAAGGGCGCCACTCGGGGGTTTCTGAAGAGACACCATTCACATAGGTCGCATTCCTCCATCCATGAATGGATTAACCCCCCACTCTAGTATGATCATACCAAATTGAGCTCAACTGGGCTTCTAGGCAAGCAACTTTAGTGGCCTTTTCGAGAAGATTTCATTTTGCAAGAAAGGTGTGTTTGAGAGCATTTTGAGGGCTGTTCTAGATGGCTAATATCCGAATTCTACGTGGAACTTTCCACCTTACCTCCCCAGATTGATGGTTGGATTGGGGGTGTGTAGAAGGAAGACCAGCTCGGCCCTCATATGAAAGTATTACACATCCCTCCTTCAAACTTAAAAGGCTGGACTTTGGGGGCAAGAAAAAGAACACACAAGATTGAGAGGTGGTCAATCGGGGAATGGAGTAGGCAAAAGAAAAGGATAAGAGGCGGGAGGAGATCAGAAGTGATCTTAGCTATATAAGAATAAGATAAGGAGTCCACTACTAATCTCAAGGGAATCACATGATATGGTGATGTAGGGATGGAATGAACACTCACAACTAGGGGTAGCTAGGATTGGCCACATACCACTATCATGCTTGGATGGGCCGATGGGGAATCCGAGTGAAAGAAGTAATGGAAGAGAAGATATTTCCTTTAAACAAAAGGTGTATCTCCCGTCCCTCAATAATTGAAAAGAAAAAGAAAGGATCAACCATATATTCAATAGAATAAGCAAGGATAAATTGAGAATAAAACTCTTTATTATGAGCTTAAGGCCGGTTAGCAGGCTCAATCTCTATCCCTAGTTGTTAGCTATTGAAGGAAGCTTTTAGGACAGTTGAATGGGGTATTGAAAAGTTGGGCACCAAAAGCTCGCTTACTCGGATATCTATTTCTTCTCAAAGCGGTCCTGTCCTATTGTCTTGAATTGAGGTTGTGCCTCTTCCTCTTCTTTTCCAATCGCCATAGTGAAACTTCTGATTAGCCCTACTCTACTAGATTAGCCATAGCTAATTCGATAAAGGAAGGGGATGAAAGACCAAAATTTTCATATATGTAGAAAGGACACAACCTTTTTAGAAACAAAGACTATGAGACTTTCGATTATCCATTAACTATTACAAGAATGGTATGTGACTCTATCAGGAAGAGAGGGAGAATGTGACTCAGTTTCAGTTGAAGTTAGCTTGCTAGATCTTGGAGTTGAACATGAATAATTGTGAGAAATTACCCCCTTGTGTATCCTTCTATTCTTAAAGGAAGACACTTACCCTTTTGCTTTTGCTCCCTTTGGTCGAAATCCTTTAGAACCTCTCCCTTTGGTAGAGTACCTTCGTTCCTTGTCATCAGCTCAATTGATGAGTTTCAAGGGAATCATAGATGATGGACTCTAGAACCAACTGGTACACTTGATTAGTGAGCTTAGCTCATAGAGGAAGCACTAGATGTGGTGCATCTTTCGACATGCCAAATCGGATTGTGCCTCTGTTAAGCTCACTCCCCATCTTTAAACAAAGATGAAACCTGATTGGCAATGAGCCATTGGGTTTCAAGTATTGGGGGTAGGTTACACCTTCTCCACTAAACTCTACAGGGTGGCCAGTACAGACAGACACCTGGATATAGAGGATTTTGGATATGACTGATAGTCGCTCACAGAAACGAAGAGGAAAGATCTTGTTAAAAAGGTGCCTTAGTTTGTTAGGATTTGTTTATCATTTATCTTTAATTTAGGCTTATCACTTATCTTTAATTTAGAGTTATCATGTTTCAACTCTATATACAGAGCAATACAATGAATAAAAAATTTAGAGAGACATTTAGAAAACAATTGCTCTCTCTCTTTCTCTACCAAATAACAGTTCATATTACTTTATTCTTGTGTTAAACAACATATCTCACTGAATCCAAATCCAATGGTGAATCGACAGAACAAGACGGGGCGGCTCTTGAAATGCCATCTGATCCACCAAAAGCTCCTTTACTATTTTGAGGCAGGGCTTCGATCGAACAGTCTTGTAAATCAGTAATCACGGATTGGCTAAGCGGGCGGAAGTTATCTATATCATAGTAGGTAGGGAGGAATACAAAGACAGGTGCTATTTTCTTGGCTGTTATGTGGGGCTAATGGGCTTCAAATAGATACAGTTCCTTGATCTAGGGGATGGAGAGATAGATTAATAGTCTAGATCTATGTGAAGGGCCACTTGAAGCTTCTTTCCCTCGATCGGCCGCCCTAGACACAAATGCATTGGAGCAAGAGATCTAGACTCACCTTTTTTCTATCCAAGATTCAGTCCAGCATGAGAGGGAATTGAAGATGAAGGCCTTCTTTCATTGATGCTAAATCAATGGGGCTCGGATGGATCTCAGTCGATGAGAATGAGATCGATGAGTGAAATGGGGTGTAATTCGATTGCTTAGATGCAGCTCCGTAGCCCACCTTTGATCGGATAGATGCCCTGGATTGGTTCCAATGAATGGCGTACCTTCCGGGGCCTTGAAAGATCCTAGTTATGGCTATCCCAGGGTTCTATCTGGTTATTGGTAGTAGGAGGAAGATGGCTTGGCATTAGAAGATGGACTAAAGTTTCTTGCTCCAAAATTAATCGATTGAGAAGCGGTCACTCGCCTCCCATTTAAGAGTTTAGTTGGCATTGCCTTGGATCCAGGAGATGGGAGATGGTGAGAGGAAGCCTTCCCGCCCTGCTAATTGTACCACTAGCCTTTACGTAGCTGATTAGCCTCTTGGCTGAGACCCTTTTACTTTTAAGTTCCGTTCTGTCAAGGGGAAAGGACTTTGTTTCCTCATCTTTGATTATGGCTTGAAGGCATGGGGGACATACCTCAAAGAACCATACGTTGTATCAAATCCTTCCCAATGCATATTGGAACGTGGTGGATGGATACTTATCATTTTGAACATCATTCATGCTCTATCTCGGGAACACAAGCTACTTTCTTTACCAACATGTCTTGGTCCAACCCCTCTTTTTTATATCTTTTCGTAACTAGAATACATATTGATACGAAGGATGAGTACTTGACTTAGCTTAGAGCCCTGAGTTCCTTGGATCGGAAGAACTGCGAAAGGAGAAGGAAAAGCCCTCTTTGAAACCCTATACCCTAAGTTAATTATTTTATTTAGAATATATGTTAGGATGAGATGCTGACACTTGGTTGCTATTGCTAGCATGAACATGCGGTAGACTTCTCGAAGGTGCCAGTAAGGTGGCTATGGTTGCATTTGCCAAATCCGAAGGGCTTTAGTAAGGGGTGCCCCATGGTCTACAACATATGATGTGGGTTATTGCCCATGCCTTTTTGTTTATGTTTATAGAGATCAGCTAGACAAGTCATTAATTATCGCCTCTTTATCCCTTGTTTGACTATCTGAAAAACCACGTGTACTGCCTACTCTATTGCTGAAGGAAGATAACTCATTGATCAGGTGAGTGTTGTCTAAAGTTCAAATGTCAACCCCATTTGTTAGAACAACAAACAGCTTCCATTAAGTCTTTAAATGAAAATGAATGAGTCTTTAAAGGTACCCCACTCAATGCAATGCGAAGAACCCTCCGCCCAATACTTTCCCAAAGCAAGCCCTACCTAGAGCAAACAACTCTTAACTAGCAACAGAATTCATGGCACTCGCTTTCCTGGGCCTTCGATCGATTTTTTGTGAGGGAAGGCTGTTAGTACGGGATAGAAGGGGCAGACGCAGTGGGAGTCACCAACCGGTAAGTTAACCACTTATTTATCTCAATGCCATCGGCAAGCAGCTACCTCGGGTGAGGGATTGCCTAAGAGTAAAAGGCTAATTGTTGTTTTTTGGAGAAATGGGGGCTCGGTCCAAATAAATCGATCGAGAATATCTATCAGAATATGATGAATATTGTCTGGCACATTGAATTATCAGAATATGACGAATATTGTCTGGCAGGCACATACATTATTGGTGAACCGCATCTCTCAACTTCTATAGGTTGGTTGTATACCTTCGAAACAACCTTCAACACCACACAGGAGGAAAAGGCTCATGTTGGTAGTTTAAACCTCCCTCTGAAGAAAGAGTTACTAATTTCAATACGATGAGTTATATGCCACCTTCTTAGTTCTAGCTTCTCCGTATGTATAAAACTTCTTCCCTTTTATGCCTTTGTTTATGCTTCAGTTGATGAATCGGCTTTTGATGCAACAGATGAGGGATGCACTTGATTCTTATCCTCTTTTGTTGGCTGCTTCAGTGAATGCACCAATGCATAAGTAAGAAGAGAGATAAAGGTTGTTAGAGGACAGGTCACCCTTCTTACGGCTGCTTCAGTGAATGCACCAATGCATAAGTAAGGAAGTAAGGTCAATAGGGACCACAACAAGCCTTTCAGCAAGAGAAGATGAGGAGTTTGAAGACACTAATATAATATCAGGTGAAGAAGAAACGAAACTCCATTTCTTATACAGATAGAGGAGGCAAAAACAATGGGAAATATAAATAGTAATTTACTATTTTAATTAATATCAATTGACCGTTAACTAAGTACGTACACCTGACTCACTTAAAAATTCCTTGTTGCTAATCAATTAATCATACATTGACTGGTAGTCAAATAGGTAGCAAGGTGAACCTCACGGTAATCAACCAAACCATCACAAGTAATGAGAAATAATGTTCAGCTAACGAAACTCGAACAAGAAATGAAAAACTTTTCTGAAGGGGGCTTGCAGAGTTGTCTTTGTCTTTATTCGGCTGGGAGTTGATTATGCTTTTTCCCTTGCCTGTGGAATTGTTGCCTGCCCTGCTTCCCATGCACCTACTTCTTATGCACTGACTTGGGGCCCCCTCTGGGTCCTAAAGGAAAAGAAAAAGAAAGAAAATTATGATTAGAAACATTGCATTGAACGGAACTAGGCATTCTATACACTAATGCAGCTCCTTAAGCAGTTTCGCCCCTTTTCTCAACAAGTTGTGAGAAAGGTTTTTATTACTTATATAATGCCCCAACGAGAGTACTAACCCAAGGTTATTTTCCAGCCTAAACTTTTGTGTTAGCCCTCATTAGCAACCAAACTGAAAAGCCTACTCTTGCAGGCACAGGACAAGAGAATAAAGGGGGGGACAATATATTATAAATTTCTTTTTTAGTATAGGATAAGATGCAGGCTAGTGGACAATCTTCCTCAAATTGAAATTCAAATAAAGAAAAAAGAATTAAGCCTAGCACCACTCCAGCTCCTCTTGTTGTTTGAGTAAGAGTTTACGGTCATGTGGTAACTTTAACTCTTTCAGGTGCAGCTTATTTGTCTCAAGGTTTGTTCTGACGCGAGGGACCCACGAGCTCCTTGCCCTCCTTGAGCAATCACTCGAACGATTGCACTCAAATGCTTGTTGACATGCTAGTAAGGCAAGCAAGAAAGAGAACTACTATTCTTTGTTAAACCACTGCGTCTATTGTTTTAATAGAGGTACGAGAAATGGTTGGGGGCTGTTGAAAAAGTACCTTAGTTTGTTAGGATTTGCTTAAATCTTATCTTTGATTTTGGCTTATCATTATCTTCGATTTAGGCTTATCATTATCTTTAATTTACATTTATCACTTATCTTTTGTTATGTTTCAACTCTATATAAAGAGCAATACAATGAATAAAAAATTTAGAGAGAAACTTTCAGAAAATAATTGCTCTCTCCCACTCTTTCTCTTTTTTTATTTGCCAGTTCATATTACTTTGTTCTTGTGCTAAACAACAACAGATTGGTATCAGAGCCTATTTGTTCTTGAGGGATTTGTGCGTTGAGTGAATCCAAACACAAACCAAAAACACAATAACCAAAAAAAGAAAAAAGAAAAAACCCAGAAGAGATGGAAACCGAAACAATGTTCTCTCATGTTACACCACCAATTTTTGATGGTGATAACTATCAAGTTTGGGCTATTAGAATGACGGTCCATCTTGAAGCATTAGACCTTTGGGAAGCTATAGAGGAAGATTATGATATTCCTCCATTGCCGGAGAATCCTACTATGACTCAACTCAAGGTCTATAAAGAGAGAAAAACTAAGAAGTCCAAAGCTAAAGCATGTTTATTCTCTGCAGTTTCAAGCACTATATTTACAAGGATCATGAGCTTGGAGTCAGCAAAGGATATATGGGACTACCTCAAGAAGGAATACCAAGGCAACGAAAGAACCAAAAATATGCAGGTACTCAATTTGATTAGAGAGTTTGAAGTGTTAAAAATGAAGGAGACAGAAAACATCAAAGACTACTCTAACAAATTGTTGGGTATAGTGAACAAGGTAAGGTTGCTTGGTAAGCATTTTTCTGATGAACGAATTGTGTAAAAAATTCTCTCGTAACTTTACCTGAAAAGTATGAGTCTAAAATTTCTTAATTAGAAGAATCTAAAGATTTGTCAAGTATATCCTTGGCAGAATTGGTGAATGCATTGCAGGCATAAGAGCAAAGAAGAATGATGAGAAAAGAAGAATCCATGGAGGGTGCTCTTCAAGCAAAGGCAGAAAATTGAGAAGGAGGCAAAGATAAAAAGAACTACAATAAGAAAAAGGGCAATAAGACTAGCAATAACAACAAAAACAAGGATGAGATATATCTACCTTGTCCACACTGCAAAAAAACAAACCACCCACAAAGAAAGTGTTGGTGGAGGCCTGATGTCAAGTGCAGAAAATGTGGTAAGATTGGACACATGGAGCGTATCTGCAAATCACAACAACATGAAGAGACAAAAGTTTCTATTGAGCAATAGCAAGAAGACCAACTTTTTGTTGCAACATGCTTCGCAACAAATATCAGCTCTAGCAATTCTCTGGCTAATTGATAGTGGCTGCACAAATCACATGACCAATGATCAAGAGCTCTTTAAAGAGCTTGATAAAACCATTATTTCCAAAGTAAAAATTGGAAATGGTGAATTTATTTCAGTCAAGGGCAAAGGAACTATGGCTATAGAAAGTTTAACAGGTTTAAAGTATATTACTGATGTTTTATATGTGCCTGATATTAACCAAAACCTATTGAGTGTTGGACAGCTAGTTGAAAAGGGTTTTAAAGTCGTATTTGAAGACAAATGGTGTTTCATCAAAGATGTGAAGGGCAGAGATGTATTCAAAGTGAAAATGAAAGCAAAAAGCTTTGCTCTAAATCTAATGAAGGAGGAGCAAATATCATTCTCAAGCACTGTAAGTAATGTAGAATTATGGCATAGAAGGCTTGGGCATTTTCATCATGGTGGACTTTTATATATACAAAAATATAATTTAGTGAAAGGTATGCCATTGCTAGAAGACAAGTTAGCTGATTGCTTGGCTTGTCAATATGGCAAGCAAAATAGAAGACCTTTCTCTCAAACGACATGGAGAGCAACACGCAAGTTGCAATTGATACACACAGATGTTGGAGGACCTCAGAAAATATCATCATTAAATGGTAGTAAGTACTACATTGTATTTATTGATGATTATATCAGGTTTTGTTGGATTTATTTTCTCAAATTCAAATATGAGGTTGTTAATATATTTTGGAAATATAAAGCATGGGTGGAAAATCAAAGTGGCTGCAGGATACAAAAGATAAGGTCAAATAATGGGAAAGAATACACCAATGATATTTTTGATAAGTTTTGTAGAGAAGCTGGTATTGAGCATCAACTCACAACACCTTACACTCCAAAACAGAATGGCGTAAGTGAGAGAAAAAATCGAAGTATTATGGAGATGACAAGGTGTATGATACATGAGAAAGAGTTGCCAAAGAAACTATGGGCAGAAGCTGCAAACACTGTAGTTTTTTTGCTAAATAGGCTGCCAACTAGAGCTTTGCAGAAAAAAAACTCCATATGAAGCCCTGGTTTGGTTACAAACCAGATTTGCAAAATCTAAAAATTTTTGGTTGTCTTTGTTTTTTTTATGTGCCACAAGTAAAAAGAGACAAACTTGATAAGAAGGCAGAACCAGGAGTTTTCATTGGATATAGCAACTTTTTCCAAAGCTTATAGAATTTTTCAACCACAAAATGGAAAAATTGTTATAAGCAGAGACGTCAAGTTCATAGAGGATAGACAATGGAACTGGGAGGAGTCAATAAAAACACAATTGTCAGAGATTCCGCAATACTTTGATGATGATATAGATGATGTCCCAGTTAGAGGAACAAGGTCTTTATTTGATATTTATGAAAAAAGCTATATTGCTGTATTTGAGCCTGCAGAATTTGAAGAAAGCTGAGAAGGATGACAAGTGGGTTGAAGCAATGAAAGAGGAGCTCAGAATGATTGAAAAGAATAACACTTGGGAGTTGGTGAACAAACCTCAACACAGAAAGGTCATTGGAGTCAAATGGGTTTATAGAACCAAACTTAATGCAGATGGTTCTATAAACAAATATAAAGCCAGATTAGTTGTGAAAGGGTATAGTCAAGTGTTTGGAGTGGATTTCTCAGAAACTTTTGCTCCAGTAGCACGCTTGGATACAATCAGGATGTTGTTTGCTTTAGCAGCACAAATGAGATGGAAGACTTACCAGCTGGATGTAAAATCTGCTTTTTTAAATGGTAATCTTCAAGAGGAAATCTATGTAGAGCAGCCCAAGGGATTCAAAGTCAAGGGACAGGAGGAGAAAGTCTATTTGCTGAAAAAGGCCTTATATGGTCTTAAACAGGCACCCAGAGCCTAGTATAGCAGAGATTGATGAACATCTTCAAAGTCTTGGATTCGTTAAAAGTCCAAGTGAAGCTCAATTATATGTAAAAGGAGCAGATGCTAACTTAATTATAGTTTCTATTTATGTTGATGATTTACTTGTAACAGGAAGCAATGAGAAACTGGTAAAAGAGTTTAAAGCCAAAATGCTCAAAGTATTTTAGATGATTGATCTAGGCTTGATATCTTACTTTCTGGGTATGGAAGTGAAGCAAGATTATGATGGAGTCTTCATAAGCCAAAAGAAATATGCAAAGGAAATACTCAAGAAATTTCACATGAAAGAATGCAAAAGCACCAACACACCAATGAATCAGAAGGAAAAATTTAGCAAGGATGATGGAGCAGAAAAAGTTGATGAAAGCCAATATAGGAGCCTAATTGGTTGTTTGATGTATCTTACAGCCACTAGACCAGACATAATGTTTGCAGTGAGTTTACTTTCAAGATTGATGCATTCTCTATTGCCATCAAGGGGGAACTATGTGGCTACTTTAATAGTAGTAGAGGAATCAGACAAGAAGGTATCTCGAGCCTTACTTATTTGTGATTTGTATGGAAGGTGAAAGGTTATCCCTTTGCAATGCTGGAAGCTAAGCAAAGTCATGAAGCTGCCAGACTACGCTTGAGCAGAGTTCAGGCCCGAAGGTGGTAGCTGAACTCGCCACAGAGTTCAGGAGCGAGCAATCCATTCTATTGTCTACAAAGCAATACCTCTATGCTTTCCCAGCACCAAGCATTCCTAGATATTGTTCCAGTGGTGGACTACTCGCATTGATCCAGTGGTTTACTATCCGGACTTGCTCGCCTAACGAAATAAAATCATCAATACTTGGGCAAGTTGACCCATACTTGGCTACTCCAGTTTCTCCTACATTGACCCATACTAATCAAATATATAAAAAGAAATATATATATATATATATATATATATATATTATGCAAAAAAGACAAAACGAGATTGGATTTCCACTCATAAGGAAGGTTAGATACCTTTGACAGGGTTGTATTTTTGGTTGAAATGGGATGGTGTTCAAACTCCGAAATGCAGTTTAGTAGCTAACTCATCTCCCTAGCTTGGATATAAGATCCAACCCCCTGAAGCAAGGTATGCACGAACCACTTGGGCGAGGTGAGGGGCCTAAGCAAACTACCAACGGATCCTTCCACTTTTGTAATAGAGGCTAAAAGGTGCGAACGAAGAAAGCTTGTTTGGGCTTTAAAGGCTTCAACTTGTTGTGTCTCCCGCCATAAGACAGCCGGCCGATACGAGGGATTGACTTAGGCACAATAGCCTATTTTAATAGACTGCCAAGAAGACCTAAGAGCGGGGATAAGCATAGGATAATCGTTTGGTTGATGTGCTTATTGACAGATACGAGAGTAAGGATAGTAGTTAACCTTTTTGCCTTTGATCTTTCTCCCTCATGTAGTAAGGAATTTCTTGGGGTTTTAAAGGGACATGGAAAGACATAAAAACTCTTAATGGAAATGGAAAATAGATGTATCTCCAATTCCTTTGGAAATGGTAAGATCTTTGGCGCAAGAAGAAACCGTTGATTCGTATCATCTTGACTTAGTTCTGATTTCTCTATTTTTTTAAGAATACTGCTTCTTGTACCCGTATCGAATAAAACTTCTTCATGGAAAACCTGCTTGATTTAGATCGGAAGAATCATACGATTTTATGAAAGCATGTGCAACGGTTCGAATCTGTAGTCAATCCTATTTTTAGGAGCAGTTGACAATTGAATCCAATTTTTCCCGTTAATTTCATATTTGTAATAGTGCGAAAGGAAGGCCCAACTCCAAGTTGTTCAAGAATAGTGGCGTTGAGTTTCTCGACCCTTTACCTTAGGTGTAGTCAGCTCTATTTCTTGGTGGAGGCAAGGGAAGGGATATAACTCAGCGGTAAAGTGTCACCTTGACGGGATTGGAAGTCATCAGTTTGAGCCTGATTATCCCAAAACCCAATATGAGTTGTGAGTTTTTCTATTTTTACTTGCCCCCCCGCCGTGATCGAATGAGAATGGGAATGGATAAGAGGCTCGTGGGATTGACGTGTGGGGGTAGGGATGGCTATATTTCTGGGAGAGAACTCCAGGCGAATATGAAGCGTATGGATACAAGTTATGCCTTGGAATGAAAGACAATTCCGAATCCGCTTTGTTTATGAACAAGGAAGCTATAAGTAATGCAACTATGAATCTCATGGAGAGTTCAATCCTGGCTCAAGATGAACGCTGGCGGCATGCTCAACACATGCAAGTCAGACTAGAAGTGGTGTTTCTAGTGGCGAATAGGTGAGTAACGCGTAAGAACCTGCCCTTGGGAGGGGAACAACAGCTAGAAATGGCTGCTAATACCCCGTAGGCTGAGGAGCAAAAGGAGGAATCTGCCCGAGGAGGGGCTTGCGTCTGATTAGCTAGAGGGTGAGGTAATAGCTGGTCTGAGAGGATGATCAGCCACACTGGCAATTTTCAATCATACAATGTGTACTCATAGCCTGACTTTTAACGGTAGTCAGCTGTCCTCATTCTTCTCTTTTCATTGCCCTCTTGAATAAGGGTTGGTGTTGGAAAAATGTCGAGCTGATAGGGTCAGGTACCAATAATGACAATGGTAAAGGGGGTGGGGGAATGGGAAAGTCAAGGGTAAAAAACAAAAGTGAAATAAAGGCTGAACAAGACGAAAAACCAGAGGCAGCACTAAGGTGCGAGGGGATTTCTGCCCTAAAAAAGAATAAGACATGGGAGACCTTGTTCCATTGCTTGTTGGAGTCAAGCCAATTTCTTGCAAGTGGGTATACGAGGTGAGGAGATGAAGTGATGGATCAGTCGAATAGGCACGATTGGTTGCTCGTGCTTTCACACAGCAGTACAGGATTGACTACGACGAGACGTTTAGTCCCGTGGCAAAGATAATTACTGTGGGAATGCTCATCTCTCTAACAAGTTAGTCCTGGGCAGATGGACATCAAAAATGCCTTTCTCTATGGCATCTCTCTACATCATTCCCCTGCCTTCAGTCTTCCCCGCCCTTGCATTCACGCCACATGAATGAAATTCCACCGAGCTCAAGCATCACTGAATGCTCCTTTCCCAATCTGGACACACAACACTATGAAAGTGACACAACTTCTGTAAAGTCGACTTACATATACTTAAGGTTAGACTTCTTGCTTCGCAAAGACCTTCTGAGACTTGGCTTATTTTCAGTCATGATGTCTTCCATTGGTAGTGATCTCTTCTCTCAACTATCTCGCAGCTCTATTCGTGAGCTACTCTCTCCACTCCCGGGGGAAGGCTTTTCCTAGCTTATGGGCTTTGGACTTTGAACCTCGCAAACACTTGTCTTCTATCAAATGGGGCTCAAAGAACTGCTAGTTCATGAACTCCATTTTTTCGACTCTACTGGTTTTGAGTCATTCTCAACAGAAACCTCCTACCACTCTGGTAACTGCGCTCGCATACTCGTGTCTTTGAGTCTGGCAACACTACATTCTCGGTAGACCACCATGATGATGCTTCATCAAAGACAACATACGGCGAGACGTATGCTTTATTGGTGGTAGGATCAACACATCTCCACCCTTTCTTTTGGTCATCGTACTTAGTAAGGATACACCATATCGCCTTCTTTTCCAACTTTGTCCGACCAGTTGAGGACAAAGACATAGCAAACGCACCCGCTTTCTATTTTGATGTCTTGTCGGGCCCAGATAGTACTTGCAGTGTTGATTGATAATGGGAGTGGTTTGAATGCGCACTGAGCAGTGTAAGGGCTCTGAGGTTGGGGCATGGAGCATTTGAAAATTCTGTCCACCAAACTGTTGGAGTAATTGAACTTGACATTGTAACCGGGTCGTACCAGTTCAAGATCAGTTTGAATGTGGTAGATATCAAGGCATCATTCACTTTTGGGAAGACTTTTGTTGGCTCCATTTATAAGGGCCCTTCCTCATAAGGCGCAGCTACGCTGCACCAAATGGTAAAGTCAAGTTTGTTATCGACAACCAGATAGTCACTATCTTGGCTGATGACGAAAAAGTAGGCTCAAGAAAGGTAGTAGTTGTGCAGCATGTAGAGTTGGAACTTCAATTCCTATCGTGTCAGTTCGACACAGTCAATTGTATCCCCCCCTCCGACACAAGGCCACCTAAAAGAATGAAGACGAGCTCACCTGGGTGGAAAATGGTGGCAAAGATGAAATTTCACCCCCTATTTAAGTAAGGTTGGGTCTGTGGATTAGCTTACAAGGAGGGCTTGTGCCGGTAATGCTGCCAACGCACGATCCCCCTTTACTTAGTAGGGCTTGAAAGGCTGGACTATAAGCCCAGTCCCTAGGATTACATTAAGAGAGCAGAGCGGAGAAGGATTAAAAAGAAGAAATGGGGAGCCCGACACGTGCGATCTTATGCTGCCCCCACGATCTCTTTACACCAGCTCCCCGATCAAAAGAGAAAGGGCTTTTTTTTTAAAGATTAAAAAGGTTGGTAAGGCGGGTTTGCTTGCTGGCTCCCAAGCTTATAGTCGATTCTGTTCTAAGGTATTCCCTTTCATTAGCTACGCGAGCTTAGACCTTGACTGAAAGGAAAGGAGAAGGGACGAATGGCTCTGATAGTGCATAAAAGGCTATTTTTGATAGCACCAAAGAGCCAGTTGCCACTCACTGGCTCCATATCTCCTTCCTTTTTTTCTTTGTACCCCCGAAAAAGCGATATATATATATATATTCCCTCCTTAAACTCTATACTATAGCTATTCAGCTGACAAGTTTACCCTAGCTCTTATGCTTCGGGGAATAATCAGGGAAGGTGTCTCAAAAAGGAAGCAAAGATTCTTCACTTCACGTGACATATTTACGCTCAGGTTTCACCAACTTCGCGTCGAGTTCACTTTAGTGAAATCTTGTTAAAGCAAACCAATGGTTGGTTGAACCTTAGGACGGTAGCGAAAGGAACATTCTAGCTAACCAGGTCAATTCAAACTGACTACATATTACATGGAATTAAGAACCCAGCATAATCGATTTTCTCCAGCGGCTCTCTTTCTTATATTCTTTCAGATGGCCCTGCTACGTCTGCCCACTACAGAGCAGGCCTGACTCCCGTGAGCAGGTCCGCTGGTTTTTAGTACGACTTACTTTTATGATTAGGCATGATAACAACTCCAACTCAACTTCTATTCTTTCGAGAGGATACCAAAATTCTGTGGTGTTGTTCAGCATAAGAGCGAAGTAATATTAACTGTTATTTAATAAAAAAAAGAGAGAATAATTATTTTTTGAAAGTCACTCTATTTTTTATTCATTATGTTACTCTTTATATAGAGTTAAAATATGATAAGCTAAAATTAAAAATAAATAATAAATTTAAATTAAAGATAAGTGATAAGCCTAAATTAAAGATAAATGATAAGTTTAAATTAAAGATAAGACTTAAGCAAATCCTAACAAACTAAAGTACTTTTTCAACACTCTTCCTTGTCTTAGTAATTGCTGAGACCTAATCTATTTCTTAAGTCTTCAAGTCTAGTTTTTAGTAAAGTTTTAGTTAACACATCCGTAATTTGATCCTCAGTCTTGCAATAAAGTAGTTTAATTTCGCAGTTCTTTTGTTCTTCTCTTAAGTGATACAGCTTGATCTTGAAATGCTTAGTTTTGCCATGAAAAACAGGATTATTTGAAATTGCAATTGTAGCTTGGTTATCTACATAAATCTGTATTGGCTCACTTTGTTTCATGTGTAAGTCTGCAAGTATTTTTCTAACCCAAATTACTTGATTTATTGTAGCATTAGTTGCTACATATTCTGCCTCTGCTGTACTTTGAGCTATCACATCTTGCTTCTTTGAACACCATGAAAAAATTCCTGATCCAAAGTTGAAACAAAATCTTATTGTACTTTTCATGTCATCAACAGAACCTGCCCAATCACTATCAGAATAACCATGAAGTTTAAAATTCTGACAGTAAGAATATTTGATACCATAATTTGTGGTGCCCTTGATATATCTTATAATCCTTTTTGTAGCTTGGAAATGCACTTCACTGGCACAATGCATGAATCTTGAAAGTAAACTCACTGCAAACATTATGTCTAGTTTAGTGGCTATAAGATACATCAAACAACTAATTAGGTTCCTGTATTGGCTTTCATCAACTTTTTCTGCTCCATCATCTTTGCTAAATTTCTCCTTCTGATTCATTGGTGTGCTAGTGCTTTTGCATTCTTCCATGTGAAATTTCTTGAGTATTTCCTTTGCATATTTTTTTTGGCTTATGAAGACTCCATCATGATCTTGCTTCACTTCCATACCCAGAAAGTAAGATATCAAGCCTAGATCAGTCATCTCAAATACTTTGAGCATTTCAGCTTTAAACTCTTTTACCAGTTTCTCATTGTTTCCTGTTACAAGTAAATCATCAACATAAATAGAAACTATAATTAAGTTAGCATATGCTCTTTTTACATATAATGTAGCTTCACTTGGACTTTTAACAAATCCAAGACTTTGAAGATGTTCATCAATCCTGCTGTACCAGGCTCTGGGTGCCTATTTAAGACCATATAAGGCTTTTTTCAGCAAATAGACTTTCTCCTCCTGTCCCTTGACTTTGAATCCCTTGGGCTGCTCTACATAGATTTCTTCTTGAAGATTACCATTAATAGATTTTACATCCAGCTGGTAAGTCTTCCATCTCATTTGAGTTGCCAAAGAAAGCAACATTCTGATTGTATCCAAGCGTGCTACTGGAGCAAAAGTATCTGTGAAATCTACTCCAAACACTTGACTATACCCTTTCACAACTAATCTAGCTTTATATTTATTTATAGAACCATCTGCATTAAGTTTGGTTCTATAAATCCATTTGACTCCAATGACCTTTCTGTGTTAAGGTTTGTTCACCAACTCCCAACTGTTATTCTTTTCAATCATTCTGAGCTCCTTTTTCATTGCTTCAACCCACTTGTCATCCTTCTTAGCTTCTTCAAATTCTGCAGGCTTAAATACAACAATATTGCTTTTTTCATAAATATCATATAAAGACCTTCTTCCTCTAACTGGGACATCATTTATATCATCATCATCATCATCATCAAAGTATTGTGGAATCTCTGACAATTGTGTCTTTATTCACTCCTTCCAGTTCCATTGTGTATCCTCTATGAATTTGACGTCTCTACTTATAATAATTTTTCCATTTTGTGGTTGAAAAATTCTATAAGCTTTGGAAAAGTTGCTATATCCAATGAAAACTCCTAGTTCTGTCTTCTTATCAAGTTTGTCTCTTTTCACCAATGGCACATAAAAAAACCAAAGACAACCAAAAATTTTTAGGTTTTGTACATATGGTTTGTAACCAAACTAGGCTTCATACGGAGTTTTTTTCTGCAAAGCTCTAATTGGTAGCCTATTTAGCAAAAAAATTGCAGTGTTTGCAGCTTCTGCCCATAGTTTCTTTGTCAACTCCTTCCCATGTAGCATGCACCTTGTCATCTTCATAATACTTCGATTTTTTTCTCTCACTTACGCCATTCTATTGTGGAGTGTAAGGTGTTGTGAGTTGATGCTCAATACTAGCTTCTCTGCAAAACTTAACAAAAATATCATTGGTGTATTCTTTCCCATTATCTGACCTTATCTTTTGTATCCTGCAGTTGCTTTGATTTTCAAATCATGCTTTATATTTCCAAAATATATTAACAACCTCAGATTTAAATTTGAGAAAATAAATCCAGCAAAACCTGGTATAATCATTAATAAATACAATGTAGTACTTACTATCATTTAATGATGATATTTTCTGAGGTCCTCCAACAACAGTTAGATTCACTCAATGTACAAATCCCTCAAGAGCAAAGAGCTCTGATACCAAACTGTTGTTAGTTAACACAAGAACAAAGTAATATGAACTGTTATTTGGCAAAAAAAAAGAGAGAGAGCAATTATTTTCTGGAAGTCACTCTATTTTTTATTCATTGTATTGCTCTTTATATAGAATTGAAACATGATAAACCAAAATTAAAGATAAATGATAAGCTAAAATTAAAGATAAGATTTAAGCAAATTCTAACAAACTAAGGCACTTTTTCAACATCCTGCGTAAGCGTCATTTGCTCGTTGCCAATAGGATTGACTTAGGTAATAAGATTCAATTATGGATTCAAAAATATGAAAGTCAAGGATCGAAAATCTTAAGATCAAAGGTTGTTCTAAAGGATTGTAAATCCTTGCTCCTAGGATCCAAGAAGGGTTTTAAGAAAGACTCAAAATCCTTCCTAATTACCTAACTAACTTCCCCTATTAGTGTAGTGTCTACTAACTGAGTCATGAATTAGATTGGATGGGCCGATGGGGAAATCCAATTTAGAGTTTTGGAAAGGACTGAAGATACTATATATCAAGACTCGCGATAGGATCTAAGTGCTCAGTCATTCAATATTTGATATTTGATGGGTGATTTCTTTTTATAGAAAGTAGAAAAAAAAAGATGATGTGGTTGCTTTATTTTTTTATATGCCCATACTATTTTTCCATTGTTTTGATAGATCTCGGGATTAATACAATAAAACCTATGAATTAGAGTAGAGCAGTTGACGTTGGATTAATTCAAATTGATTGAAAGAAAGACGAATGGGTGTAGCAAAGGGATAGAATCAGAGTGCTATTTACATGTACATCTACATATATATACATGTAAATGTATATATGTAGATACAAATTTGATATTTATCTATATCAATTCCATATCTTCATACAATGGATAGTGTGGTAGAAACGTGCGTCTAGTTTTTTCTATCCTACTATCTATTGTATTGGATTTACATACCGCTGATTCAATCCAGTCCACTCATTTCATTTAAGATTTTGAATTGTAATCCCTTTCATTTCTTTAATCATTCATAAGAACTAATTTTATTTTATTCAAATGAATTATTTTGACTTACTATTTATATTTCATTTTAATCAAAAGTATAACTAGATAAACAGTGCAGTAGCAATAAATAATTGGTACTTTCATAATCTCATCATCTTATTTTTTTTTCCATTTTATATTCCTTGCTAGTCTTGAATCACAAGAAGTGGGAGCGGATCTTTGATCTTTTATTAGTATTGTATTTCCCTTCCTTAGACTGGGATGCATACATCGAGAATTCAATGTACAAAAAATTTTTGATAAGATTGTCCTCAATTAGTCATATAGGTTACAAAAAATTGGAGCTAGAATAAAAGTAAAGGGTTGGTTGAATATGAAAAGTACTCTATCGGGGTAACTATGTTAAGTTAATTGCGTATTGTAAAAAAAAATTGTTGTGCTCCTAGGAAATAAATTGTTCTACTCTATTTAATGGATCAGGAATAATCGTAAAAACCCAAACCAATATGCTATCTCTTTGAATCTTGAATATGGTGATACCCCCGTACTAACCTACACGTCTCTCCTCCATCAATCGGTACTAGTTATTGTCATTTTGATTCCTTTACTTGATTTGTCTGATGAGAAATGCAAAATGAAAGAAGGATCCTCCTGCTGGGAATGAGATCCTACTACTCTTTGTCTCTCTTCTTTGTAGAACACAGAAAATGGAGAGAAAAATTGATCGATTCATCAAATCCTAGCCTAGGTCGAGACTGACCAATTGAACTACAATTACAATCCCAAGAAAATCAAGCGTACAGCCTAAAATATTATTTTTACTTTAATTCAAACCATTCATTTCATTTCGCCGTGTTGTAACAGAGACACAAATGATATACTAGATTATTATTGTTATTTTAATTAAATATATATTTTTAAATGCAATAAATAAAGTAAACTCATGCTTCTACTCCGTATCCTCATGTTTTATTATTCATATTTTGTCTTGGGACATAGATATTCTAGATACCCATTATGAATTGATAAAGTCTTCCTACTTCTCTATTGTTCCAATCAAATTCAAAAAATGAGAAAGAAATCAAAAGTTAGTGGACTTGAATTGAATCATGACTATATAAGCTATTCTGATATTAAGATTCGATATAGATGAAATCATGGAAATGGACCTTTGATTTCCTTGGACCATGTAGGAATTCGTCGTACAATTGAATCTTATTGTTCCTGGATGCTCCATAGGAATCCATCGCTATTCTTTTCCTGCATCGAGAAAGGTTCATTCCAAGTTACAAGAGTAATATATCTTTTTTAGAATTTTCATTTTTTTTATTTTTGTTACGATAATGCAATGCAAGAGGTTGGAAATCAAGTTGTTTCTGATGATGAAAAGCACTTTTTTTATGTTATGTGAAATTGATGAAAACCCGATATTTAAGGGTCGATAATGTTAAAAGATGACTATCACTATCTGATGGTAAGGTAAGATACCTACGTTGGTATATCTTTGAAAGCTTAGACGAAGAGAATAAACGGACTCCTCGAGGGCTACTTAAGGCACTTTAGTGCAAACTAGAACGACTAAAGCTGTTGGATGTTGCTCAGTTTTACTATAACTTAACAACTAAAGAGCTCTGCATTGAACAAACTTTTCCCCCTTTGAGTTGGCCATGGAGCAACAGCCTTTGCCCCACACCATTTTCAAAAGTGGGGGCTTGCCCATCAGTCTACTTTGCCAAGAGGTGGTAGGATCACAAAGACCTAGCCCAAACCCACTTAAACTAAAGCTTAGCCTAGTCTTAATGAAGAAGAAAGCAGACCTTGTAGAGCAGCGGATAGGAGAGGTAGCTTATAGACTCAAATGATCAGCTCGGTGAAAACTCACCCCGTATTCTATGTGAGTTAGTTGACTTCGATTAGACTAGACTAGCCCAAAGAGGAACGTGCCCATAAGGGCACCACCAGACTAGATGTTGTAGATGAACCTTCTAAAGAAGTTGAGTATATCATAGCTGACCACAACCACACCATGGGCTAGCCTATACACCCACTGCATGAGTGGAATACTGCTTAGTCAAGTAGAAGGGCCAACTTGAGAGTGAGAGCGAGGCAAACTGGGAATAGGCTGAAACTTACGACTCAAAGACCAAGTCAGAGACTATTGGACATTTCACAGAGTGAGGCCGTTGAGATTTTTTGAAAAGAAAATATTTTTTGGCTTAATCTGCCTTTAATAAAGATCAAAGAAAAAAGTACACTAGTACTCTCGGTAGTTCGTCCTGAGCACCACCAAACGCGCCCGATGCATCTGCCGTGCCCGCAAGGATATTCTGGTCGATCACAAAATTTATTCTGCGCACTGCCGAACCCGCCCAAGGCAACTGCCGCACTTGTGGGGATGTTTCGGTCGCTCCCAAAATTTTGTCTCACACACTGCTGAACACACCCAAAGCCTCTGTCGCACCCACAAGGATGTTCCCACCACTCTTGAAAGTTTGTCCTGGGCACTGCCAAACGCGCACAATGCATCTGCGCACCTGCGAGGATGTTCTGGTTGCTCCTGAAAGTTCGTCCCAACCATAGCCAAGAGTGTTCAACACCTCTGCCGAGCTTGCAGGGATTTTACAGGCGCTCCTAGAAGTTCATCCTGAGCACTGCCGAATGTGGTGCTCCCAGAAGTTAGTCCCATGCACTGCCGAATGCGCTCAACGCCACTACGGTGCCTGCAGGGATGTTATGGTTGCACCTGGAAGTTTGTTCTGCGCACTGTTGAACTTGTCCGATGTTGTCACTGCATCAGTGGGGATGTTCTGTTCCCTCCTAGAAGTTAGTCCCGCACACTTTCGAACGTGCCCGATGCCTCTGCCAAGCCCATGGGGATGTTCTGGTTGCTCCCAGAAGTTCGTCTTGTGCACTCCCCAACATGCCCGAAGCCACTGCTGTGTTTCCACGGATGTTTCGGTTGCCCCCGGAAGTTATCCCATGCACTGACAAACATGCCCGATGCTGCTGCCATGACTACAAAGATGTTGGCGTTGCTTCCAAAAGTTCATCCTGTGCACTACTAAACGTACCTTACACCTTTACTAAACCTGCGGGGATGTTCTAGTCGTTCATAAAAGTTCATCTCGGGTACTACTGAATGTGTCTGACGCTTCTGCCAAGCCCACAGGGATTTTCTCGTCGCTCTTGAAAGTTTGTCCCACGCACTGCCCAACACACATGATGCCTTTGTCGTGCCAACGCTGATGTTTCAGTCACTCCCAGAAGTTCATCCCGTGCACTGCACAACACGTGCAAAGCCTCTGCCGCACTAGCGAGAATGTTCCGGTCGCTCACAAAATTCACCCCACCACTGCCGAACACGCCTGACGCCGCTAATGCAACCGAGGGGATGTTGTAGTTGCTCCCAAAAGTTCATCTCACGCACTTCCGAACATGTCCAATGCTACTGCCATGCCTATAGAGATCTTCTGGTCACTCCCAGATGTTCGTCCCATGCATTACTGAATGCGTCTAACACCACTGCAGTGCCAGTTAGGATGTTCCAGTTGCTCTCGGAAGTTCGTTTCGTGCACTGCTGAATGCGGCTGACACCTCTGCCGAGCCTGTAAGGATTTTTCGGTCGCTCTCGGAAGTTCATCCTGCACATTGCTGAATGCACCCAATGCCTTTGCCGCACTCGCAACAATGTTCCGATCGCTCTTGGAAGTTGGTCTCGAGAAATGATGAACGCATCCGACACCTCTGCCACACCTGCGGGGATGTTCCAGTCACTCCCAAAAGTTCATGCCACGCACTCCCCAATGCACCCAAATCCTCTGCCGTGGCCCTGAGGTTGCTCTGGTCGATCTTGAAAGTTTGTCCTGCACACTGCTGAACATGTCCGATGTTGCTGTCGCACTTACAGGGACATTCTGGTCACTCCTAGAAGTTCATTCCACACACTGTCGAACTGTTGGTGCCCTGATTTCTTGTCCCAACTTTTTTACACCTTAAGAGTTAGCACGACTTCTAAAACCTTTCCTAATCTACTATCCTGTTTGATCCTTGAGTTCTTTTCTTTGATTCTCATCCCCTAAGTTGTCCTTTGAAATAGATTAATGTATAAAGGATATGTTGGATAGGCAAGACAACTCTTAAACCTATCTCAACTTGCCTTGGTTGAAGAAGACAACTCTTGACTTCAACCTAAGCTCTTAAGCAAAGAAGACAACTCTTCACCTCTTCCTAAGCCCAAGTTATCTCAAGACAAGTCTTAAACTATAACCAAAATAGAAACAAGAATATAACCAAAGCTTGATTCTTGATTAATGAATAAAAACTTGCAAATTCAGAGCAGATATTCATGCTAACAAATAATGAGCTATATTTATAGTATTGGAACACCTTTACCTAATTTAACTAGTACTTGAGTTCCTTATCCACTTAGGACAAGTTTTCCTAAGTCAATAAGTTTTCCTAAGAAAACTAGAACCTTATCAAGATTGACCCTTATCCAAAGGTATCTTAATCCCACTAGGATTCTTGGTCTTTCTTAATTGTAAAACTCTACCTAGATTAGAATTCCTATCCTATCTTGTATCCTACAGCTGCTAAACTTTCTCTCTGCATATCCTTCTAGGACTAGGACTCTTAATGCATATCCTTCTAACCCTTAGAATTCTTCTTGGTCATGAGTATCCCATTGCTACTGGAACTCATCATGCACGTCCTGCTGCTGCTGGAATTCTTCTTGTTTTGGATGTCCTTCCTTAGCTAGAACTTCTCTATGCATTTCTTGTTGTGGCTAGAGTCCTTCTTGGCTTAGATTTCCTCGTGCAATTTGGACAAGGTCAGATTCTGGTTGGGCTTCACTGCCGAGCTGGATGCATGCTGTGTCCAAGCTTGTTGCACACATGTTCTCGCCCATAACTGCTTGCTCCTCGGTGTCTTTCTTGCATCTTGCTATGCTGCTCATGCTCCCTTTGCCTCATAAGGTTGCTTTCGGAAGTTTGTTTCACGCACTGCCGAACACGCCTGACGCCTTTGCTATGACCGTGGGGAGGTTCTGGTCACTTCTAGAGGTTCGTCCTGTGCACTGCCCAACATGTCCGACACCGCTGATACACCTGTGAGAATGTTCAGTTCATTTCCGTGCACTGCTTACTGTGCCTGATGCACTGTAGCTACTGCAGGGATGTTCTAGTCGCTCTTGGAAGTTCATTTCGTACACTGTCGAACGCGCCCGACACCTCTACTGCACCCGCAGAGATTTTCCAGCTGCTCCCAGAAGTTTGTCCCGAGTACTTCCAAATGCGTTTGACACCAATGTCGTGCCGTTGGGGATGTTTTGTTTGCTCTCAGAAGTTCAGCCCACGCACTGCCAAATTGTTGGGGTCCCGATTTCTTGTCCCAACTTTTCTACACCTTAGGGGTCAGCACGCCTACTAAAAATCTTCCTAACTTGCTGCTTCACTTAATTCTTGAGTTCTTTTCTTAGATTTACATCCCCTAAGCTATCCTTCGGGATTAACTAATATATAAAGGATATGTTGGATAGGCAAGACAACTCTTAAACCTATCACAACATGCCTTGGTTGAAGAAGACAACTCTTGACTTCAACCTAAACTCTCAAGCAAGGAAAACAACTCTTAACCTTGTCTTAAGCCCAAGTTATCTCAACACAACTCTTAAAAAATAACCAAAATATAAACAAGAATGGAAGCAAGAATGCTAGCCTTGATTCTTGATTAATGAATGCAAAATATACAAAATTCGGAGCATATCTTTCTGCTCACAAATAATAGGGCTGTATTTATAGTATTAGACAGTCTTATCCTAATTCAACTAGTACTTAGGTTCCTTATCCACTTAGGTTATGTTTTCCTAAGTCAACAAGCTTTTCTAAGTCAGCTAAAACATTATCAAGATAGACCTTATCCCTAGTGTTTCCTAGTCCTACTAGGATTCTTGGTCTTTCTTGAATTCCTACTTTGACTAAGTCTTTGTGTCCTTATCTTATCTCCTCTCCTATAGCTGCTGAACCTCTTCTTGTCATTTCCTTCTAGGATTAGGACTTCCATATGGCATGTCCTTCCTTTCCAAGATTCCTCCTTGACGTGATCCTCTTGCTGAAGTCAAAGTTGCCATAACGTTCTGCTACTGCTGGGGTTCTTCATGCCGTCCATCTCCTTATCCTGCCCGAATTGCTTCATGCGTGTCCTGCCAATGCTGGTCTTCTTCTTGGCTTGGATTTCTGTAATCAACCTTGCCGTGCTTTATTGCTTGGTGCATGCAAGCTTGTTACGAGTACATTCTGGCCTGTTTCTGCCTCTCTTGCTACTTGGCGCCTTGTGCGCATTTGCTCACGCTCCCTTTGCCTCCTAAGGTCCTTAACAATCCCCCTTTCTTAGAGACTCACCTTGTCCTCAAGGTGGAAATTAGGGAAACATTGTTGGATATCGTCATAGTCTTCCCATGTTGCTTCATCATTGGGCAAATGACTCCACCATATGAGTACTCTCCATACTGGCCTTCTATTGCGCCCATAGCTTACTATGCAAAATCCTAGTGCTTCCTTTGGGTGCTGCCCCAGGTGATCTTCCCTAAAAATGTCGAGCAGTCCCTTATTCACTTGTCTCACATCTCAATCTTTTTTCTCAACAATGAAATGTGAAACACTGGATGTAGTTTGGAGTTTAATGATAGTCTTAGGCAATAAGCCACTGCTCCAATTTGCTCAACTACCTCATATGTTCCAAAGTACTTTCCTAGCTAGCTTTGTCGTAGTTGGCTTTCCAGCCTTTATTTTCCTCCTAGGGTGGATCTTAAGATAGACATAGTCACCTACCTTAAATTCCACTTCCTTCCTCCCTTTATCCGCTTGTCTCTTCATTTGGTCCCTTACTTTCTCAAGCTCATGCTTGAGTTTCTTCAAGACCTCTTCTCTTGATTGAAGTGTGATATCCACTTCATGTATGCTGCTGTTCCCCATGGTATAACTTGACATTCCTGGGGGTATTCTTCCATATACTGCTTGATATGGTGTCATCTTGATTGTTGCATGATAGGTAGTATTATACCACAGTTCTGCCCATGGTATGTACTCCTCCCAATCATTTTGATGATCATGGCAAAAACATCTTAAGTACTGCTCTAGAGTTCGATTGGTTACCTCACTTTGTCCATCTATTTGTGGATGAAAGGTGGATGAGGTGACCAAGTTGCTGCCAAGCTGTGTGAAAAGCTTCTTCTAGAATTTGCTCATAAAAATAGTGTCTCTATCGGACAGCATTGTCGTGGTATGCCATGAAGTCTTACCACATTTTTTGATGAACTCTTGGGCTACTTCTTTTGCCGTGTAGGGTTGCTTGAGTGGCACAAAGTGTGCACTCTTGCTAAGTCTGTCCACTACGGTTAATATCACTGTGTAACCCTTGCTGTTGGGCATTCCTGTGATGAAGTCCATTGTCAAGTCTTCCCAAACCTGTCCTGGTACTGGCAAAGGCTGTAATAACCCCTTGGTCTTGCCACCTTCTAGTTTGGTGCGCTGACAAACATCACATTCTGGACTAGCTTTTTGATCTCAGCCTTAAGTCCTTCCCACCAAAAGAATAGCTTGATCCGCATGTAAGTACGAACCATCCTGAATGTCCTCCTTCTCGTGAGTTGTGGAAGTGATTCAAGATCTTCCCTCTTAGTCCTGGTATGTTTGGTACATACACCTGCTGGTTGTGCCAAATATATCCGTTCTTAAGGGTGAATTTACTAACCTTAGGGTCGAAATTCTTGATCTTCTCTGTGAGCTCTTGTCTTTGAGGGTCAATTTCTATTGCCTCCTTGATTTTCTGTCCATACATTCCACTCTACTCCGCTGATGGCAGTGAGGCATGCGTCATTAGGCTCACATGCTGTCCACAATGCTTGACCTCCATTGCTTCTGGACAATGCGTCTGCCACCTTGTTTTCCTTGCCGGTTTGTATATTATTTCATACTCGTATCCTAGCAACTTGACAAGGAACTTTTGCTGCTCTGGTGTGGTAATTTTCTGCTCCATGAGGCTTCTCAAGGGTTGTTGATCTGTAATGATCAGGAATTTCCTCCCAAGAAGGTAAGGTTGCCATACCTTGACTGCATGGATGATGGCCAACATCTCCTTGGCAGTATACTGACCATTCCTTCTTCATGGGCCCTAAGACTCTGCTCATGTATGCAATAGGTCTTCCGGCTTGACTGAGGACAGCACCTATTCCATCTTGACATGCGTCAGTGTGAAGCTCAAAGGTTTGGTTGAAGTTGGGCAGTGCTAACACTGGGGTCTCACACATAGCTTGCTTCAACAACTTGAATGCATCTTCACTCTTCTCTGTCCATAGGAATCCGTCCTTCTTCAGCAAATCCGTTAATGGTTTTGCTATGGCACCGTATTTGCGAACAAATCGGCAGTAGTAGCCTATTAAACCTAGAAATCCTCTAAGTTCTATGACATTCTTAGGAGTTGGCCATGTTTGCATGGCTCCTATTTTCCATTGGTCTACCTTCACTCCATCTTTGGATATGATGTGACCGAGGTATTCAAGCTCCTCTTGCATGAATGTGCACTTGGATGGCTTGATGAGAAACAATTTCTTCTTAACACTTCTAGCACTTTTGCTAAGTGTTCTATGTGATCATCATGGTTCCTGGAATAGACCAAAATGTCATCAAAGAAAACTAAGACAAACCTGCGCAAATAAGGTTTGAAGATGTCGTTCATGGCTGCTTGAAAGGTGGAGGGTGCATTGCATAGTCTGAAGGGCATGACTAGGTACTCGTAGTGTCCACTATGAGTCCGAAATGCTGTCTTCTGCACGTCCTCTTCTTTCATGCATATTTGATGATATCCGGCCTTGAGATCCAGCTTGGTGAACAGCTTTGCTCCATGTAACTCGTCCAGCATATCATCAATTATGGGAATCAAGAAACGATCCTTGACAGTTGCTTGGTTAAGTGCCTGGTAATCAGTGCAAAACCTCTAAGCCAACTAAAACATTATCAAGATATACCTTATCCTAGTGTTTCCTAATCCTACTAGGATTCTTGGTCTTTCTTGAATTCCTACTTAGATGAGAATTCCTACTTTGACTAAGTCTTTCTGTCCTTATCTTATCTCCTCTCCTACAGCTGCTGAACTTTTCTTGCTGTTTCCTTCTAGGATTAGGACTTCCATATGGCATGTCCTTCCATTCCAAGACTCCTCCTTGATGTGAACATCTTGCTGAAGTCAAACCTGCCATGACGTCCTGCTGCTGCTGGAGTTCTTCATGCTGTCAATCTCCTTCTCCTGCTCGGATTGCTTCATGCTGTGTCTGCCAATGCTGGTCTTCTTCTTGGCTTGGATTTCCGCAATCAATTAGGACTGTGTCAGAACTGGCCATGCTTCACTGCTTGCTGCGTGCAGACTTGTGGCAGGCACATTCTAGCCTGTTTCTGCCTCTCTTGTTGCTTGGTGCCTCGCGCACTTTGCTCATGCTCCTTTTGCCTCCTAAAGTCCTCAACACGAATGTGTCCAACATCGCTGCCATGGTCATGGGGAATGTTCATGGTCATTTCTGGAAGTTTGTCCCGTGCACTACCCAAAGGGCTGGAAGCCTTTGCCGTGCCCGCAGGGATTACCAGTTGCTCTCAGAAGTTCATCCTGCACATTGTTGAACGTGCCCGACGCCTTTGCCACAGCCAACGGGGGTGTTCCGATCACTTTCAGAAGTTCGTCCTGCGTACAGCCATACATGCCCGATGCCTTTGCTGCACCCTTAGGGATATTTCATTCGCTACTGGAAGTTCATCATACGCACTGACCAATGCGCCTGAAGCTGTTACCGTTCCCGTGGAGATGTTTTGGTCACTTCCAGAAGTTTGTCCCATGCACTACACAATGCGACTGAAGCCTTAGACTTGCCCGAGGGGGTGTTCCCGTTGCTCCTAGAAGTTTGTCCTGCACACTACCGAATGCACCCGATGCCATTGCCACGCTTGTGGGGATGTTCCAATCGCTCCTGGAAGTTCATCCTGCGCACTGTCGAATGAGCCCAATCCGCTGCTGTGCGCCCGCTTGGATGCTCTGGGCACTCTCGGAAGTTTGTCCTAGGCATTGTCAAATGTGCTCGATGCCTCTACCGAACCCGCAAGTATTTTCTAATCACTCCCCGAAGTTCGTTCCGTGTATTCCAAATGCACCCAGCATTGTTGCCATGCCCATGGTGATGTTCCGGTCACTCATGGAAGTTTGTCCCGCGCACCGCCGAACATGCTAGAGAGGATTCTCTAGTCAATCTCGGAAGTTCATCTCGTGCAATGCCCAATGTGCTCGAAGCCTTTGGCACACCCACAAGGATCTTGTGGTTGCTCCCAGATGTTCGTCCCATGAATTGCCAAATGTGCCAGCCGCTGCTGTTGCACCGATAGGGATGTTCTTGTCATTCCCAAAAGATCGCCACATGCAGTGCTGAACGCATCCGATGCGTCTGTTGCACCAATTGGGATGTTCGGGTTGCTCTCAAAAGTTTATCCTGAACACTGCTGAATGTGTCCAATGCCTCTGTTGAGCCCGCTGGAATTTTTTGGTCGCTCCCAGATATTCGTCCCGCTCACTGCCGAACGTGCCCAACGACTCTGCCATGCCAGTGGTGATGTTCAACCCGCGCACTGCTGAATGCGCCAGCCACCGTTTTCACACCTATAGAGATGTTTCGGTCGCTCCTGAAAGTTCATCCTGAGCACTGCCGAATGCATTGATGCCTTTGCTGAGCCCATGGGGATTTTCCAGTCGCTCCTAGAAGATTGTCCTGCACACTATTGACGCCTCCGCCACACTCGTAGGGTTGTTTCAGTCGCTCCTGTAAGTGCATTGTGTGAATTACCCAATGCACCCAAAGCCTCTGCTGCACCCAAGGGGATATTCTTGTCGGTCTTGGAAGTTTATCCCGTGCACTGCCAAACACGCCGTACGCCGCTGCCGTGCATGCTGTGTTGTTCTATTTGCTCTTGGATGTTTGTCCCGCACACTGCCTAATGCGCCCGATGACTCTACCATCCCTAAGGATGGTCTGATTGCTCTCGAAAGTTCGTCCTGTGCACTGTTCAACACTCCCGAAGCCTCTGCTATGCCAGCAGGGATGTTCCAATCACTCTCAGAAGTTTGTCTTGTGCACTGCCATACGCTACTGTCAAAACCCACTGGTTGTACTGGTCACTCCTGGATGTTCGTCCCGCATACTGTGGAACACTCCTAATGACTCTGCCACTACCACAGGGATGTTCCGTTTACTTCTAGAAGTTCATCCCCACCACCATTCAACGCTCTTAAAGCCTCTGCTGTGCCCACGGGAATGTTCTGGTGTCTCCTGGATGTTCGTCTCGCGTACGGCTGATCGCACCGGAGGTGATGTTCCGGTCACTTTCGGTAGTTCATCCCGAGCACTGCCAAACTTGTTCGACACCTCTGCCGAGCCAGCGGGGATTTTTTGGTCAGTCTCAGAAGTTAGTCCTGCATACTGCCGAATGTGCTCAATGCCGTTGCTGCACTTGCAGGTATGTTCAAGTTGTTCTTGGAAGTTTGTCCCGCACACGGCTAATCGTGCCCAATGCCTCTACCACATCCGCAAGGTTGTTCCAATAACTCTGAGAAGTTCGTCAGGTGCACTCCCTAATGTGCACGAAGCCTTTGACGCACCTGTGGGAATTTTTCATTCGCTCTTGAAAGTTCATCCCGCACACTGCAATATGTGCCCGACACCACTGCTGCGCCCACCAAGATGTTCTGGTCGCCCTCAGAAGTTCGTTCTGCACACTGCCGAACTGTTGGAGCCCCGATTTTTGTCCCCAACTTTTCTGCACCTTAGGGGTCAGCATGCCTACTAGAATCCTTCCTAACTTGCTATCCTGTTTGATTCTTGAGTTCTTTTCTTATATTTATGTCCCTTAAGCTATCCTTCGGGTTAACTAGCATACATAAGGATATGTTAGATAGACAAGACAACGCCTAAACCTATCATAACTTGCCTTGGTTGAAGAAGACAACACGTAACTTCAACCTAAGCTCTTAAGCAAGGAAGACAACTCTTACCTTATCTTAAGCCCAAGTTATCTCAAGACAACTCTTAAAAGAGAACTGAAATATAAACAAGCAAATCCGTTAATGGTTTTTCTATGGTACTGTAGTTGCGAACAAATCGGCAGTAGTAGCCAGTTAAACCTAGAAATCCTTTAAGTTTTGCAACATTCTTAGGAGTTGGCCATGTTTGCATGGCTCCTATTTTCCGTTGGTCTACCTTCACTCCATCTTCAGATATAATGTGACCGAGGTATTCAAGCTCCTCTTGCATGAATGTGCACTTGGATGGCTTGATGATGAAACGATTTCTTCTTAACACTTCTAGCACTTTTGCTAAGTGTTCTATGTGATCATCATGGTTCCTAGAATAGACCAAAATGTCATCAAAGAAAACTAAAACAAACCTGCACAAATAAGGTTTGAAGATGTCGTTCATGGCTGCTTGAAAGGTGGAGGGTGCGTTGCATAGTCTGAAAGGGCATGACTAGGTACTCGTAGTGTCCACTATGAGTCCGAAATGCTGTCTTCTGCACGTCCTCTTCTTTCATGCATATTTGATGATATCCGGCCTTGAGATCCAGCTTGGTGAACAACTTTTGCTCCATGTAACTCGTCCAGCATATCATCAATTGTTGGGATCAAAAAATGATCCTTGATAGTTGCTTGGTTGAGTGCCCGATAATCGGTGCAAAACCTCTAAGTTCCGTCTTTCTTTCTAACAAGTAGAACGGGAGAAGAAAAAGGGGAAGTGCTAGGTCGAGATAATACCTTGCTGTAGCATCTCTTCCACTTGTCTTTCGATCTCGTTCTTTTGGAAGTGTGCATACCAGTAAGGTGCTACATTAATCGCCTTGGTTTCGTCGATTAATGGGATGGCATGGTCGTAATGTCTTGAGGGTGGTAGTCCTTGTGGCTCTCCTAAGACATCTCCGAAATTGCTCCAGTAGGTTCCTTACTCTATTGGTATGTCTTCATGTGTATGATGTTTGGCTGTGTTTTCCTCTTTTGTGGCCAAGAGAACTACAAAACATTGTGCCCTTTTTCTGTATAGTCATTCAAGGGTACTTACCTCACAATGATGCGCTGCATTGGTGGTGGATGCCTTCCCACGTGCAGTCCCTTCCCTTCCATTGGAAGTGCATGGCCATGGATTCGTAGTCAAACATTATCTTGCCTATGGTTTTAAGCCAAGCATTGCCTAAAACCACATCAAGGCCTGCCAAGGCTAACACATGCAGTTCTGCCTCTATTTTGACTCCTTGAATCTGCATTGCTACTGCCTGGATCACTTGTGCGCACTTGAGCTTCTGTCCGCTTGCCACTCTTACCTCAAAAGGGTGCAATCCTTTTCGGACATAGCTGAAGTGTTTTGACCAATTTTGTGTTGATGAAGTTATGAGTAGCTCCACTATCTATCAACACCAAAACATTTTTTCCATTAATGGTTGCGAACAACCTCATGGCAGTAGGCTTGGTGGTTGCCCCTACTGCATGCAAGTTGATTTCGCCTTCTTCCGCATGATCAGGGAAGTGTTCTGCCTCTGCTTCCTCCTTGCTGTCCATGCAGCTTTCTTGTTCTTCCTCGCTGCTTTCCTCATGTTCTTCATCACTTACCACTTCAATGATGTTGAACAGCCCTTTCTTGCACTTGTGGCCAACTTGCCACTTATCGTTGCACCTAAAACATAGGCCTCTTTCGATTCTCCTATTGATTTCTTTCGGTGGATAGTTTGAGAGGGTCCTTTGTTTTTGAGGGTGCTGTCTTACTTGATGAGGGTGCCTTACCTAGTTTGTCCAAGGGTTTGATGACCTTGGTTGTGCTGCGGGTGATGCTTCTCCCATCATTGATGAGTCTTGCCAACCGAATGCACTGAGTGAGAGAGTTTGGATCCCTCATCTTCACTTCTTGGCTTAGCCAAGGTACAAGGCCATCTAGAAAAGTGCCAATTAGTGCACTATCTGGCCAATGTCCTACTAATTCGGCCAACCTCTCGAATTCTTCAAGGTAGCTTTCTAGAGATCCCTCTTGCCTAATCTTGGCAAGCTGTCCCTCGTAGTTTGTCATGCTAGATGGGCCAAATCTGTTCACTAACTCTTGCGTGAACCTTGTCCAGCCTATCCTTCTACCTTCTCGGCCATAGGTGGCCTTAAGCCAAGCCACCATTGGTTGGCTCTCCCACATAGGTGATAGGATGCAAAATCAACCCTTTCACCTCTTTCAATACCTTGTTTTCTCAAAATAAAATTCAGCCTTAGAGATCCATTCAGTTGGGATCTCCCTTCTCAAAGGTAGGGAATTCGATTTTTACCTTAGGCCCGTGTGTAATGGCTTGGGCTGTCATGGTGCCAATCCTCCCTTCTTGTGGTGCGCCATGGTTCTGCATCAGGGTGATTTCGCACCCTTCTTGATTGCCATGATGTGGGCCTTCTGCATCAGCGGCGTTGAACACGTTTGTCCATGCGCCTCCGCAGGATATTTTGGTCGCTCTTAAAAGTTTGTTCCACGCATTGCGGAATGCACCCAGTGCCTCCGCCAAGCCCGCTAGGATTTTTCGTTCGATCCTAGAAGTTTGTCCCATGCACTGCCGTATTGTTGGGGTCTCGATTTTTTTCCCCAACTTTTCTATACCTTAGGGGTCAGCATACCTACTGAAATCCTTTCTAATTTGCTGTCTCGTTTCATTCTTAAGTTCTTTTCTTATATTTACATCCCCTAAGCTGTCCTTTGGGTTAACTAATATATATAAAGGATATGTTGGATAGGCAAGACAACTCTTAAACCTATCACAACTTGCCTTGGTTGAAGAAGACAACTCTTAACTTCAACCTAAGCTCTTAAGCAAGGAAGACAACTCTTCACCTTGACTTAAGCCCAAGTTATCTCAAGACAACTCTTAAAAGATAACCAAAATATAAACAAGAATGGAAGCAAGAATGCTAATCTTGATTCTTGATTAATGAATGAGAAATATACAAAATTCGGAGCATATCTCCTCCTCACAAATAATGGGCTGTATTTATAGTCTTAAGACAGCCTTATCCTAATTCAACTAGTACTTAGGTTCCTTATCCACTTAGGATATGTTTTCCTAAGTCAACAAGCTTTTCTAAGTCAACTAAAACATTATCAAGATAGACCTTATCCCATGTTTCCTAATCCTACTAGGATTCTTGGTCTTTCTTGAATTCCTACTAAGACTAGAATTCCTATTTTGACTAAGTCTTTCTGTCCTTATCTTATCTTCTCTCCTACAGCTGCTGAACTTCTTCTTGCTGTTTCCTTCTTGGATTAGAACTTCTACTATGGCGTGTCCTTCCTCTCCAAGACTTCTCTTTGGCATGGTCATCTTGTGAAGTAAACCTGCCAAGACGTCCTGCTGCTGCTGGAGTTCTTCACGCCGTCACTCTCCTTCTCCTGCTCGAGATTGCTTCATGCATGTCCTGCCAATGCTGGTCTTCTTCTTGGCTTGGATTTCCGCAATCAATTAGGACTGAGTCAGAACCTGGCCGTGCTTCACTGCTTGCTGCGTGCAGGCTTGTTGCGCGCACATTCTGGCCTGTTTCTGCGTCTCTTGCTGCTTGGCGCCTTGCGTGCATTTGCTCACGCTCCCTTTGCCTCCTAAGGTCCTCAACACGTATGTACCTAACGCCTCTGCCACACCTGTGGGGATGTTTTGGTCGCTCCTGGAAGTTTGTGCTAAACACTGCCAAATGCGTCCGACACATCTGCTGAGCCTAATGGAATTTTCTTGTCACTCCTAGAAGTCTGTCCCATGCACTGTCAAACGTATCTAATGCCATTGCCATGTCCTTGGGTTTGCTCTTGTCGCTCTTGAAAGTTTGTCTCGCGCACTGCTGAAAACACTTGATGCCTTTGCTGCACCTGCGAGGATGTTCCGGTCGCTCCCAGAAGATTATGTCGAGCACTGCCGAGCACATCCAACATGTTTGCTGAGCCCATAGGGATTTTTCATTCACTCCCAAAAGGTTGTCCCATGCAGTGCTCAACTGTTAGGGTCCCGATTTTTTTTCTCAACTTTTATACACCTTAGTGGTTAGCGTGACTTCTAAAACCTCTCCTAACTTACTATCCCATTTGATTCTTAAGTTCTTTCTTTAAATTTATGTCACCTAAGTTGTCCTTCGGGATTAACTAATGTATAAAGATATGTTGAATAGGCAAGATAACTCTTAAACCTATCACAACTTGCCTTGGTTGAAGAAGACAACTCTTAACTTCAACCTAAGCTCTTAAGCAAGGAAGACAACTCTTCACCTTGACTTAAGCCCAAGTTATCTCAAGACAACTCTTAAAAGATAACTGAAATATAAACAAGAATGGAAGCAAGAATGCTAACCTTGATTCTTGATTAATGAATGAGAAATCTACAAAATTCGGAGCATATATCCTGCTCACAAATAATGGGCTATATTTATAGTATTAGATAGCCTTATCCTAATTCAACTAGTACTTAGGTTCCTTATCCACTTAGGATATGTTTTCCTAAGTCAACAAGATTTTCTAAGTCAACTAAAACATTATCATGATAGACCTTATCCAACTGTTTCCAAATCCTACTAAGATTAGAATTCCTACTTTGACTAAATCTTTTTGTCCTTATCTTATCTCCTCTCCTACAGCTGCTGACCTTCATCTTGCCATTTCCTTCTAGGATTAGAACTTCCATTATGGCCTGTCCTCATTCTAAGACTCCTCCTTGACGTGAACATCTTACTGAAGTTAAACTACAGCGAAGCTGACTAGGAAGTATTTTGGACCGTATGAGGTAGTAGAGCGAATTGGAGCAGTAGCTTATCACTTAAGACTACCATTAAACTCCAAATTACATCCAGTGTTTCATATTTCATTATTGAGAAAAAAGATAGGAGATGTGAGACAAGTGAATGAGGGACTGCCCAACGTTTTCAAGGGAAGATCACCTGGGACAGCACTTAAAGGAAGCATTAGGATTTCACATAGTAAGCTATGGGTGCAATAGAAGGCCAGTATGGAGAGTACTCATATGGTGGAGTCATTCGCCCAAGGATGAAGCAACATGGGAAGACTATGATGATATCTAGCAATGTTTCCCTAATTTCCACCTTGAGGACAAGGTGAGTCTCCAAGAAAGGGGGATTGTTGAGGACCTTAGGAGGCAAAGGGAGTGTGACCCGAATGCACGCAAGGTGCCAAGCAGCAAGAGAGGTAAAAACAGGCCAGAATGTACGCACAACAAGCATGCACACAGCAAGTAGTGAAGCATGGTCAGGTTCTGACTCAGTCCTAATTGATTCAGAAAATCCAAGCCAAGAAGAAGACTAGCATTGGCAGGACATGCATGAAGCAATCCGAGCAGGAGATGGAGATGGACGACATGAAGAAATCCAGCAGCAGCAGGACATCATGGTAGGTTTGACTTCAGCAAGATGATCACATCAAGGAGGAATCTTGGAGGGAAGGACACGCCATATGGAAGCCCTAATCCTAGAAGGAAATGGCAAGAAGAAGTTCAGCAGCTGTAGGAGAGAAGATAAGATAAGGACGAAAGACTTAGTCAAAGTAGGAATTCTAGTCTAAGTAGGAATTCAAGAAAGACCAAGAATCCTAGTACAATTAGAAAACAGTAGATAAGGTCTATCTTGATAATGTTTTAGTTGACTTTAGAATAGCTTGTTGACTTAGGAAAACATATCCTAAGTGGATAAGGAACCTAAGTACTAGTTGAAATTAGGATAAGGCTGTCTTAGGACTATAAATACAGCCCATTATTTGTAGAAGAGCACATATGCTCTAAATTTTATTATTTTCTCATTCAATAATCAAGAATCAAAGGTAAGCATTCTTACTTACATTCTTGTTTATATTTTGGTTATCTTTTAAGAGTTGTCTTGAGATAACTTGGGCTTAAGACAAGGTGAAGAGTTGTCTTCCTTGCTTAAGAGCTTAGGTTGAAGTTAAGAGTTGTCTTCTTCAACCAAGGTAAGTTGTGATAGGTTTAAGAGTTGTCTTGCCTATCCAACATATCCTTTGTATATTAGTTAATCCCGAAGGACAGCTTAGGGGACATAAATCTAAGAAAAGAACTCAAGAATCAAATGGGACAGCAAGTTAGGAAGGTTTTTAGTAGGCTTGCTGACCCCTAAGGTGTAGAAAAGTTGGGGAAAACGACGAGGATTAAACCCGTCCATGGTGGATTAACAATCCACTTCCTTGATCCACTTGGCTACATCCGCCCCTACCCCCGCACAGGTTTCAGTCTCTATCTACAATCAGATCCTTTCTGAACCCCCTATGACCGCTATCAAAAAGAAGCTTTTTCCTATACTATAGTTGCATTGCAAGTCTATTGTTGTGTTTTGGAATTAGGGGAAGAAAAGCTTCAAACAAAGAGGTTGGGCTGTTCACTTCATTGATTTGACTTCACTTTACTTAAAAAGATAGGGGCCGGGCGGACAGTGAAGGCCCGTTTAGTAGACAGCAAGCGAGCAGCAAGCTACGGCTTTGACGAGCAGCAAGCACCTACTCCTATCAAAATGAAAAGCAGCAAGCTCCGCTTGAAGAAGCGAGCCCCTATCAGAGAAAGCCATTGCGCGCTAACCCCTTGTATAGGTTGGGCCTTCCTGTCCCTGCGCACCCCTAAACTACAAGCCTTGAAGCCTCTACTTTATTTATATTTATTTTATGGGATATTTGAAGAAGCCCCTTTCTACAAACCTTTCTATAATATAAGGGAAGCTCGAAGAGCTTTCTTCGCATGCTTGAGCGCATCTTTCCCCTTTCTATTAGTAAGGTTGTCAAAAGGCAAAACTTGAGTTCCTTTATGACTAAACTAATATAATAGGGGTAGGGGGGCGCTAACGAGCAAGAAAAGGCCCCTTACTATAGTATAGATAGGCTAACGCGTCTTTACTAATTAATATTCTTATTCTAATAGAAGGCCCTTCTTTCTTAAAGTTTAAAGTAAAGTTTCTCGCTTGTTGCTTTAGAAAGATTGCATGGGTGTGTTAGTGCCCTTCCTTCAATTGGCTCCGCCTATTCATCTCTTTTTTCAAATGGATATTTAGGGATCTCTCTTGTTTATATATCTTGAAACCATATCAATTTCCATTTCTCAATATATCTATCTATCAATAGAAAGATATAGATCTCTATCTGGATCTATCTCTACATCTCTAAAAAAAACCCAACACTTAAGTAACCAACAGAAGGGAAGGTTCTCACCCTATCCCCGGCGTTGTTCTCCGACGATGTCCATTGGTTGAAAGGGGCCACCATTCTCTTTCTTTCTTCAATCATTCTGGTCAGGACAAATGAGTTGGTTCATTTCATCCTCCTATCTATGCAATTCTCTGTCTTCATTCATGATCATATTAGGTGAAAGGTAGTTGTAGAGGAGTGGCTATGAAACGGCAATTCTCCCCTTTCCATTAAAGTATGGAGGGCCTCCTTCCCCACCATTCTGGCCTATTATTGATAGGGATTTAACTGATGCTAAAGGTAGCTTACTTGCCAAGCCACCCGCTTGAGAAGCTAGTCACTAGAAAGAAGCGATGAGGAAGCGAAGATAAAGCTTTGTTTCCCCCCTGTAGTCATAGTACTCGCCTCGTCCAAGAGAAAGCGAGGACTTTTTTTTTATTTTTGATTTTTATAGCCCAAACAAAAGAGATTAGCCTCTTGATTGATTGATTAATTGGATCAAAGTACGAAAGGGTTGATTGAAGTGTGAGATCAGCCCAAGACTAAGGCCAAGCAACTAGCTTCTACAAGATTGGACGTCTATCTATCTCACCACTCTCCCCTACTCTTATAAAGGCCGACAGAAGGAATGCTTCACTCATCTTTCTTACGGCTCATTACCGTAGCATTCGTTCACCCCTATGGCTTCTTCAATTCAAAAAGGTAATGTCTTTTTCCTATTCTTATTGATAAATAACGTCTTGAAGCAAAGGCATTATTGAACAAAAGAGATGCTAGGTTAATTAATTACATTAGGTAGGAGATGCTGGACCTGTCTTAACCGCAAGTGCATTCTCTATTCAATTTCATCCTCGATCCCACCTAATTCAAAAATTTCTATCTATTCTTTACTTTTAAGTGACTAAGGCGGTGATGATAAACGGTATACTTTCTTCTCTATGTCGCCGTCTCATCAATGAGCATAGATTGATAAAGATGGTTTTTTTGCCGGTGAATCTGTATCCCATTCTTCAGGTATAGTTTTGTTTGATCACAGATCGGCAGGTGACCCATCCTTTCTCCCCCTTTCGTCACAAACCATTCTTCTGTTTAGCTCTTTATTAAGGAGAATTCGTAAACGATGCAAAGGCTAAGTGAATACTTTTAAAAAAAAACAATAAAAGCAAAAAAAAACAATTCTCAACATCTTTACCCTTACGAGGTAGTGATAACTTAAACTACTCATGTTGGCATGAAAGTAGGCTTGGTAAACTGATTCCATTCTACTACTTGGGTTATAAACCTTCCCCCTAGCTCCAAAAAGATGTTTCCTTAGTAAGAGATGCTAAAGCTATTTATAGTTGGTATTTCTAAGTCAGAAGGAGGGCTTTAGGCAACGAGCAACTTGAAAGTACTTGACACTGGTCCTAGTACCCAACGACGTGACTTTAGAAGTTTCTTTCGAAAGGAACGACTTCGTTTACTTCCTGCAATTGTAAAAAGTAGTAGAAAGAAAGGAATTAAAATAAGCAGCATTGATAGGCCGTTGAATGAGAATAGAATGCTTGAATGGGAACCATCTTAGCAACTGGCTATAGCCATGAGTTAAAGTCACCGGGAGAGGAGAGAAAATCTTTCATTCTTGATTCAAACCAATCTGGATTTAGAGTCGACCATTTCTTCTGGCACTTGATCTAAATTTTCATTATGGTGCTTTGCCTCCTCTACCTTTTCTTTTGGTATACCACATCTATTCTTTTCAACTTCCTCAGAACATCAAACTATGATTGATTCCTTTCTCCTATTCTACCTTTACTTAATAGGAGGTTTGGAACCCCGCACCATTATTTTTCTATGAGATGGGAACTAAGCTAATGCGCGTATTGGTTTTTTACTGGCTTCGGCTTTATAGGAATAATCTGTTGTCGTTTAACACAAGAACAAAGCAATATGAACTTGCAAAGAAAAAAGAAAGAGAGCAATTGTTTTCTGGAAGTCTCTTTTTTATTCATTGTATTGCTCTTTATATAGAATACAAACATGATAAGCCAAATTAAAGATAAATGATAAGCCTAAATTAAAGATAAGTGATAAGCCTAAATTAAAGATAAATGATAAGTCAAAATAAAAGATAAGATTTAAGCAAATCCTAACAAACTAAGGCACTTTTTCAACATAATCAATCGCTTTTTCGTCATCGCTTCTTAGATTTTTCAAATGAGCAAGCCCAGAAAAAAAGGTTTCAGTATCTTCCCCATCTCTCCATCATAAATTCAAAGAAAGACTCGCAAGCAAACCCGTTATTCAAGGGGATGAATCATGTGTAGGGGTTAGCTTCGGATTCATATAGATCATGTGGGAAAAAGCATGTGGGGTTTTTTTACTTCCTTAGAGGAGAAGCCAATGAATTGTGTTGTGTGATTTGAATTCTTGGTAAAGTGGTTAAACAGCTAGTGGCGTGTATCAAAAATTATCTTGTGTGTCTACTCGCAGCAGCTAGTGGCGTGTATCAAAAGTTATATTGTGCGTCTACTCGCAAAAGATAAAAAAGGCTTAATAGCTTCATGCTTAGGTTCCTACTTTCTTTTCTTGATAAATGAAAAAGAGTGTCCATTGATACCTTATAGTGATAAAGTGACTGTTTACACATCTTGGGCCAGTGTAGTGGATCTTTCCCATTATGACAGTAAAACCATTAAAAGATGTCTATTAGAAGGCCAAAGCTGTTCTAATTACTAATAAGGGCTAGTCTTGCTTCTTCGACTCCACCAGAGCATTTAAAAGAGTGCTCAGGAATCAAGCCTAATCAAAGCAGGCAAACAGAAAGATTGTGTAACTTGACAGGTGCAGCCACGATGGCTTGTTCCTTAACCCCAGTAACTCTTGTTCTTCTTCCTTCTCAGAGGTTGATTCAGTAGCTTTAGTAACATCCATGGTTAGTCTTTGTATTGCAGGTTCTAATCCTGAGATGGATTCTTGTGGGCTAGTCTCAAGATTCAAACCTGGATGGCTCTATCTCGGTTGTGGATCTAATCAGCTCCATCACACTGCCTGCCTCCACAGTGAAGCTTCCAGCCACTGCTTCTACAGCAGGACGGGAGTAGCAGTGAGTGCTTCACTTTAGATGGATAAGCTTCTATGCTCTCAACCTAGTTTGGATCGCTTGACTATGGCTCCACTTAAATCATAAGCTCGATCACGAGGGTCCAAATCAAGGTCTCCATCTCCCTTATTAAAGAAGTTCGGGCAAATTTACATCTACATTTTTAGAAGTTATAGGTATAGCTCAGGAGATGGAATTGGATCCAAAATTAGAATTGGCTCTGCATCATCTGAAACTAAATAAGCTTCGGGGTCTTTATTTCAATTAGAATATGCATATGGAATTAGAACTGGGCTACCCCATGATTGTGATTTGATCATCATTAGGTGGTGAGAAACCACGCCTTATGACAAAAGGGGAGCATTACGTCCAATCAAGACACCAGTCTACCCTCTAATAGAGGGTGCTAGGGAAGAAATTAGGCACTGAACTCAGGTTTGGCAGTGCTTATTACTCAAGATGGCCAGACTCCAGGTGTTGGTTTACTGGAAGACTTGCTGAGTAGCTTTGTGCAAGGGAGACTGAGCAAGTGGGAATAAGTTCTTCCAACTGCAGAGTTTGCCTATAAAAAGGATGTGAATCGGCTTATGTTAAGTAAGGGGGGAAGTAGCCATTTGAAGTGGTGTATCATAAGAGGACTAACAATAAGGGGGAAGCACAGAGATCAAAGCTTTGGTTTAGGGCCCACTTAGTTTAAACGAAAGAAGAGAGCTTTTTGGCAATTTACTTCAACGAAGGGTTCTTAATTTGTGCATGCAAAGAAATAAGAACATCTTTTCAAAGACCTTTAGAAATGCCTGTTTTGTCTACTTAACACATGGGACGAGCTAAGCGATATACCAGCTTGGAGGTTTCTTCACCAGTCCCCATAGCCTCTTCTTTTCCATCTTTTCCTAAAGTAGGGCTGGCTCTTAGTCCTTCTTTCCTAAGAGAAATAGACCTTATGGTACGTACCCTTCTTAGCCATTCAGTGGTGCGTTAAGGGGTAGTCTAAAAAGACAATTGGCTTCTCCTTAAAGTGAAAGGAAAGGAAGTCATATGCTCTTTTTCTTATTCGTAAGTGTGGTGTCTTCAATACAACCTTCCCTAAAAGTGGAGATAGGAGATCCAGTTAACGAATAGGCTACGGCTATAGCTGCAAGGAGGAATGATTTCTCGGATGCTCTTTCTTAATCTAATAGACAGTGGTTCCTTGTTCTCGGCAAAGTCATGTAATCCCTATGTACTTGTCATCGAAGCAGCACCCTTTTTCAATTTTCCAAGAGTAGCAATCGATCTAATGTGGATTGGTGACCCATTATCCGCCCAACCAGCCAGAACCTTTATGTCTATAGGAGCTATGCTCCACACATATCTATTTGGATGCTTTAATTGGATTGGAAGAGAATCAAGCCTTGCTTGATAAGGGGATTGCAGAGTTGTCTTTATCTGGCGCAAACAGAGGCTGAAAAACTACAGGGACCTCGCCTATTTTTTAAATTAAGAAAGAGGAAAGCGAAACAAAAAAAGAAAAAAATGTGAAAAGATATTCAGCAAGAATTAGCTCACATTTTACCAAAGTCTTGTAATAAGTATTGTGGGAGGAACGGAGGGCTTTCAAAGCACTCCCGAAAAGGGGAAGGAATGCAATGGTAAGAAACTGGATATAAACTTATAGGTTCATTGGAATTCTCCAGATTATTTGGACAATTGGCTCTCATCGAGGATTCCATTTTTGGAATAGGTAGAATAGAATACTCACCAAATTTAGAGGGGCACCTTCCAAGGTTATTCCGAATAGGCTAATAAAGCCGAATTTCTTTGGCATTGCGCAAAACACAAAAAAGAACATACGAGTAAAATTTGGCCATGGTTTGGCCCTTTTTGAGGACAACTAGATGAGCACTAACAAAAGCGCTCTTTCTTTTGCTTTTACTCATAGCATAAACCGCCCACTTATTTCAACTACGATTGTAGGACGAAGTATAAACGCAGAGCATACCGAAGTCCCCAATAAATCACTTATTGGTGGTCGTTATTTTTGAAGTTCAGTAGGCCCATACTCATTCTCAAGCTAACAAGCTGCTACTCCTGCAGAAACCGAGAATTCGTTAGGAAGGATAAGGCAGAAAATAAAATAAGGACCTAAAGTTGTTCGTTGGGTGAGACCGAGAACAGAATACCTGCCAAAAGCTTCACCTTGGTCAACCTTTGGTATACAGATCGTCGAGCTGCCGACAACTCCTAGGGTTCACTAAAATGGGGGTACTCCATGAAAGACTACTGAGTAACCTGTCGAGCTGATACGACACAAAGTGGCCGCATCTCTGAAGACTCAATATGAAACAGAAAGATGTTCCCCCGAGAGTTATACTGTAGATAGGTTTCTCACCAGTCTTTTAAGAAAAAGGCTTCCATAAATTTTTGTGGCATCTGGATCAGGATACCTAGGCACGAAGATCGGCCCATCTTTTTGGTTTCAATGACAACTTGCCGCAGGAAAACGGTTTAGTCTTTATGAACATTATACTAAGACGATTAGATCGCTCCCAACATTCGTAAAACTTAATTTGTGCTAGAGTGCTAGCATCAGTAATAGATGATGGTTCATCTTTCCGTATAATATAATCTATATCCTGCCACCCTAAATACAACAATATTTTCTCTTTCCATGTCTTATAATTATATTCTACTAGTTCAGGAACATCTAAGTTGATATTAGATATATTTGTAGGTTGTGATGCTGCAAAAATACATATTTATGATGAATTTTATTGAGGCTTAAACATTATCATATTTTATCAATATAAAATATGCATAAAATATGAATCGTATGACATAAAATACTACCTGTGGGTTAAATATTTTATTCAAATAAATTCACATATCTTAATGATAAAACTATTATATTATCTCTTATTTCTTAACTGCTGTGGGTAAATTCAGAAAAATAATATAATATTTTATCCTAGTTAATCATATAAACGTAATAAAAGTTCTTGTGGGATAAAATTTATCACATCTAGTATGATCAATTACAATTAATGTTTTAAATTATATATGATCCCTGTCATCTCAAAAACTTGCATCATATCTTCTTTGAACTGCTGAATAAGTTCAATATTACTGCCTGTAACCAAGAGATCATCAACATACAAGGAGATCACAATAAAGTTAGCTTGATCACGTTTGATATACAAAGTGGATTCACTACGACTTTTAACAAAGCCTAATTTCAATAAGTATTCATCAATTTTGCTGTACCAAGCTCTTGGAGCTTGTTTTAAACCATACAAAGCCTTCTTTAGTAAATAGACCTTGTCTTCATGCTCCTTCACAATAAAACCTTCAGGCTGCTCAACATAGATTTCTTCCTCCAAAAATCCATTTAAAAATGCTGACTTGACATCAAGTTGGTAGATTTTCCACCCTTTCTGTGCTGCAATAGCTAACAGCAATCTAATAGTGTCTAGCTTTGCAACAGGAGCAAATGTATCAAAGAAATCAATTCCAGAAATTTGAGCATACCCTTTTACCACTAACCTTGCTTTATGTCTGTTGATTGAGCCATCTGCATTTAGTTTTGTTCTAAACACCCATTTGACTCCAATCACCTTTTTGTGTTCAGGTCTTTCAACTAGTTCCCAAGTTTGATTTTTTTAATTATGGAGAGCTCCTCTTGCATTGCATCTCTCCACTTGGGATCTTTTTCTGCTTCCCAATACCCTGCTGGTTCAAGAACAGTAACATTGCATTTTTGATAAATATCAGAAAGCAATTTAGTGCCTCTTGTAGGAGGTTCATAAAATAACTGATTTTGATTTTGCGAAGGATCAGTAATCAGCCGCTTTTCTACAATATTCTAGCTCCATTGTTCATTTTCCATGAAGTGAACATCCGTGCTTATTAGAATTTTCCTTGTGTGAGGTTGAAAAACTCTGTATGCCTTAGATATTGAGCTACATCCCACAAAAATACTGGGTTCAGCTTTTTTGTCTAGCTTGTCTCTTTTAATCTATGGCACATAAGTAAAACACAAGCATCCAAACACTTTAAAATTTTTTAAAGAGGGCTTATAACCATACCAGGCCCCAAAAGGAGTCTTCCCATCTACTGCTTTGGTGGGAAGTCTATTATGCAAAAATACTGCAGTGTTTGCAGCCTCTGCCCAATATTCTTTAAACAACCCTTTCTCGTAAAGCATGCATCTAACCATTTCCATTATTGTTCTATTCTTTCTTTCACTGACTCCATTCTGTTGTGGAGTGTATGGACTTGTAAGTTGATGCTCAATGCCTGCTTCCTCACAAAACAAATTGAATTTTTCTGAGGTGTACTCCTTGCCATTGTCAAACCTCAAAACTTGGATCTTACAGCCACTTTGGTTCTCAATCCATTTCTTGAATCGCCAAAACACACTTGCAACCTCTGACTTGAACCTGAGGAAATAAATCCAACATATTCTAGTGAAATCATCTATAAAGACAATGTAATATTTACTTCCTTTGAGTGAAGAAATTCTTTGAGGTCCTGCCACATCTGTGTGAATCAGTTGCAGCCTTTGAGTTGCTCTCCAAGTTGCTTGTTTAAAGGGTAATCTTGCTTGCTTGCCGTATTGACAAACTCTGCAGCTTGGTAATTCAGTCTTCAGGTGAGGTAAGCCTTGAACTAACTCCTTCCTTTGCATCTTCAGTACTGCAGCATGATGAAAATGGCCTAGCCTTTTATGCCAAATCTCTGTATTGCTTAGTGTAATGGGATAAGCTGCATGTTCCTCCATTATTAGATCAAGTGAGAAACTTTTGCCTCTCATTTTAATCTTGAAAACTTCTTTATCATTTGCATCTTTGATTAAACATTGTTTATTTTCAAAGATGACTTTAAATCCCTTTTCAATTAACTGTCCCACACTTAGCAAATTTTGGTTAATATTAGGTACATACAAAACATCAGTAATTAATTTTGTACCTGTGCAGCTTTCAATGGTTGCAGTTCCCTTTCCTTTGACAGGAATGAGCTCACCATTGCCAATTCTGACTTTTGATACCTCTGATTTGTCTAGCTCTTTGAAAAGCTCTTGATCATAGGTCATGTGATTGGTACAACCACTATCCATTAGCCAACTTCACTTAAGTTACTGCCTGTAAAACAAGTTGCTACAAATAACTGCTCTTCCTCTTCATGTTGATCTACAACTTGAGCCTCATTTTTCTGCTGAAAATTACTTTTACAGATTCTCTCATAATGTCCCAGCTTGTTGCACCTTATCACACTTGACATCAGGTCTTTTCCAACACTTGAAAGCAGGATGACCCTTTTTGCCACAATGCTTACAAGGAGGAAATTTTTTATTTTTTCCTCCATTATTGTTGATGGTGTCAGCAGTTGCTTCTGGTGTGCTGGAATTCTTTTGTTTGTTTTTATTTTTCTTGCCTTTTTCTCCTTGGTTGATTTGTAATTTAGCTTGCAATGCTCCTTCCACAGAACCTTTAGCCCTTATTATTCTCCTTTGTTCTTGAGCCTGCAAAGCATTTAGAAGTTCTGCCAAGGTAATTCTTGACAGATCTTTAGTATTCTCCAAGGAAGAAATAGTAGCTTCAAATCTTTCAAGAATAGTTACAAGTATTTTTTTTACTATTCTAGAATCAGAAAACTCAGAACCAAGTAATCTTACTTTGTTAACAATGCTAAGAAGTTTATTAGCATATTCGTTGATTGTGTCTGACTCTTTCATTTTCTGCATCTCAAATTCTCTTACCAAATTCAACACTTGCATTTCCTTGATCCTTTCATCTCCTTCATATTCATTCTTGAGAAAATTCCAGATGTCAAATGCTGATTTCCAGCAAAAAAAATGAGGCTCAAGTTGCAGATCAACATGAAGAGGAAGAGCAGCTATTTGTAGCAACTTGTTTTACAGGCAGTAACTCAAGTGAATGTTGGCTAATGGATAGTGGTTGTACCAATCACATGACCTATGATCAAGAGCTTTTCAAAGAGCTAGACAGATCAGAGGTATCAAAAGTCAGAATTGGCAATGGTGAGCTCATTCCTATCAAAGGAAAGGGAACTGTAGCCATTGAAAGTTGCACAGGTACAAAATTAATTACTATTGTTTTGTATGTACTTAATATTAACCAAAATTTACTAAGTGTGGGACAATTAATTGAAAAGGGATTTAAAGTCATCTTTGAAAATAAACAATGTTTAATCAAAGATACAAATGATAAAGAAGTTTTCAAGATTAAAATGAGAGGCAAAAGTTTCTCACTTGATCTAATGAAGGAGGAACATGCAACTTATCTCATTACAGTAAGCAATACAAAGATTTGGCATAAAAGGATAGGCCATTTTCATCATGCTGCAGTACTGAAGATGCAAAGGAAGGAGTTAGTTCAAGGCTTTCCTCACCTCGAGACTGAATTACCAAGCTGTAGAGTTTGTCAATACGGCAAGCAGGCAAGATTACCCTTCAAACAAGCAGCTTGGAGAGCAACTCAAAAGCTGCAACTGGTTCACACAGATGTGGCAGGACCTCAAAGAATTTCTTCACTCAAAGAAAGTAAATATTATATTGTCTTTATAGATGATTTCACTAGAATATGCTGGATTTATTTCCTCAGGTTCAAGTCAAAGGTCGCAAGTGTGTTTTGGCGATTCAAGAAATGGATTGAGAACCAAAGTGGCTGTAAGATCCAAGTTCTGAGGTCTAATAATGGCAAGGAGTACACCTCAGAAAAATTCAATTTGTTTTGTGAGGAAGTAGGCATGGAGCATCAACTTACAACTCCATACACTCTACAACAGAATGGAGTGCATGAAAGAAAGAATAGAACAATAATGGAAATGGTCAGATGCATGCTTTACGAGAAAGGGTTGTCTAAAGAATATTGGGTAGATGCTGCAAACACTGCAGTATTTTGCTTAATAGACTTCCTACCAAAGCAATAGATGGGAAGACTCCTTTTGAAGCCTGGTATGGTTATAAGCCCTCTTTGAAATATTTTAAAGTGTTTGGATGCTTGTGTTTTACTTATGTGCCACAGATTAAAAGAGATAAGCTAGACAAAAAAGCTGAACTCGATATTTTTGTGGGATATAGCTCAATATCTAAGGCATACAGAGTTTTTTAACCTCACACAAGGAAAATTCTAATAAGCAGGGATGTTCACTTTATGGAGAATGAACAATGAAGCTAGAATATTGTAGAAAAGCAGCTGATTACTGATCCTTTGCAAAATCAAAATGAGTTATTTGATGAACCTCCTGTAAGGGGCACTAGATTACTTTCTGATATTTATCAAAAATGCAATGTTGCTGTTCTTGAATCAGCAGGGTATTGGGAAACAGAAAAAGATCCCAAGTGGAGAGATGCAATGCAGGAGGAGCTCTCCATGATTAAAAAAAATCAAACTTGGGAACTAGTTGAAAGACTTAAACACAGAAAGGTGATTGGAGTCAAATGGGTGTTTAGAACAAAACTAAATGCAGATGGCTCAATCAACAGGCATAAAGCAAGGTTAGTGGTAAAAGGGTATACTCAAATTTATGGAGTTGATTTCTTTGATACATTTGCTCCTGTTGCAAGGCTAGACACTATTAGATTGCTGTTAGCTATTATAGCACAGAAAGGGTGGAAAATCTATCAACTTGATGTCAAGTCAGCATTTTTAAATGGATTTTTGGAGGAATAAATCTATGTCGAGCAGCCTGAAGGTTTTATTGTGAAGGAGCATGAAGACAAGGTCTATTTACTAAAGAAGGCTTTGTATGGTTTAAAACAAGCTCCAAGAGCTTGGTACAGCAGAATTGATGAATACTTGATGAAATTAGGCTTTGTTAAAAGAGTTCTAAGATATGTCAAGGGGACCTTAAGTTATGGTATCAAATTTTGTTCATCACAAAATTTCAAACTGCAAGGTTGCTCTGACAGTGATTGGGCAGGATCCTTAGATGATATGAAAAGTACCTCAGGTTATTGTTTCAGCATTGGATCAGGAGTATTCACTTGGTGTTCAAAAAAACAGGAAATAGTTGCGCAATCAATAGCTGAAGTAGAGTTTATAACAGCCACAACAGCTGTTGATCAAGCTTTATGGCTAAGAAAAGTTCTAACTGATTTGAACTTGGAACAAAAGATGAGTACAGAGGTGATGGTAGACAATCATGCAGCCATAGCCATTTCTAATAATCCAAATTTTCATGGAAAAACTAAGCATTTCAGTATAAAATTGTTCTTTCTCAGAGATGTTCAAAAGAATGGTGTAGTATGTTTGAAGTATTGCAAGACTGAAAATCAACTAGCAGATATCTTCACTAAAGCTCTTCCTAGAAGCAGATTTGAGTTTTTAAGAGAGAAACTCGAAATCTTCACCTACTGATGCAAGGAGGAGTGTTGAATGTGTGCATCAGTAGCTGCAGAGTGCGATATGGTGCTGATATGGATAGCAGAGTTGGCTGTATACATGGAATTAATGCTGGAAATTCAAAACTTATCTTATCTTTAAATCTTATCTTTAATTTAGACTTATCATTATCTTTAATTTAAGCTTATCACTTATCCTTTATTATGTTTCAACTCTATATAAAGAGCAATACAATGAATAAAAATTTTAGAGAAACTTTTAGAAAATAATTGCTCTCTCTCTCTCTTTTTTTTTCTCTTTGCCAGTTCACATTACTAAACAACAACAGAATGATCGAAGCTGTTGGATGCTGCTCAGTGATGTTGTAACTTAATAGCCAAAGAGCTCTGCATTGAATGAACTTCAGCCCCTCCGAGTTGGCCATGGGGCAATAGCCTCCGCCCCACACCATTACGAAAAGAGGGGGCTTGCCCATCAGCCTGCTTTGCCAAAAGGTGGTAAGATCGCAACGACCTAGCCCAAACCCACTTAGACTAAAGGCTTAGCTCGGTCTGAAGGAAGAAGAAAGTAAACCTTGTAGAGAAGCGAATAAGAGAGGTAGTCTATAAACTCAAGCGACCAGCTTAGTGAAAACTCACCCTGTATTACATGAGTCAGTTGACTTTAATTAGACCAGACCGACCCAGAGAGGAACGTGCCCACGAGGGCACCACCAGACTAAATGTTGTAGATGAACTTACGAAAAAAGAAGTTGAGTATATCATAGTTGACCAAAACCACACCATGGGCTAGCCCATACACCCACTGCACGAGTGGAATACTACTTAGTCAAGTAGAAGGCCATCCTGAGAGTGAGACTGAGGCAAACTGGGAACGGGATGAAACTTACGATTCAAAGACCAAGTCAGAGACTACTGGACATTTCCCAGAGTGAGGACGTTGAGGCTTTTCGGAAAAAAAAAGAAAATATTTTTTGACTTAGTCTGCCTTTACTAAAGATCAAAGAAAGGAGTACACTTGTACTCTGGCTAATAAAGAAATTTTTTATTTTAAATTTAAGTTTAACTTTGATTAGATCCTTAGTGCAAGTACTAAGTAAGCAAGCTACCTTATGTAATTGTAATAAAACCGAGGAAAATGATGTCAAGTAGAAA
>BNST01001760.1:0-24870 GCA_019650275.1 Xylocarpus granatum | reverse complement strand
TGGAACACCCTTCCGATGCGGGAGAGACTTCGTGCATTGGGCAGTTGTTGAGAACCTAAGTATGAAGGAAAGGCAATGGGCAGAAAATGGGGCAACAAAGGAGAGCATGGGCCAGAAAATATGAATAACAAGAGTAGCAACAGAAAGTATGCAGCCCAGCAGTAAAGCCCAACCAGTATTTGACTTAATGCTAATTAATGTAGGACACTCATGATGAGTTCCAGTAGCAATAGGATAAGCACGACAAGAAGAATTCTAAGGGCAGAAGGATATGCATTCAAAGTCCTAGTCCTAGAAGGATAAGCCAAGAGGAAGTCCAGCTGCTGTAGAAAACAAGATAAAGTAGGAATTCTAGTCTAGGTAGAAATTCAAGAAAGACCAAGAATCCTAGTAGGATTAAGACACAAAGGATATGGTCTATCTTGATAATGTTTTATTTGACTTAGAAAAGCTTGTTGACTTAGGAAAACATATCCTAAGTGGATAAGGAACCTAAGTACTAGTTAAATTAGGATAAGGCTGTCTTAGGACTATAAATACAGCCCATTATTTGTGAGGAGGAAAGAAGCTACGAATTTTGTTATTTTCTCATTCATTAATCAAGAATCAAAGGTAAGCATTCTTGCTTCTATTCTTGTTTATATTTCGGTTATCTTTTAAGAGTTGTCTTGAGATAACTTGGGCTTAAGTCAAGGTTAAGAGTTGTCTTCCTTGCTTAAGAGCTAAGGTTGAAGTTAAGAGTTGTCTTCTTCAACCAAGGCAAGTTGTGATAGGTTTAAGAGTTGTCTTGCCTATCCAACATATCTTTATATATATATTAGTTAACCCGAAGGACAGCTTAGGGGATATAAAATAAGAAAAGAACTCAAGAATCAAACGGGATAGCAAGTTAGGAAAGATTCCAGTAGGAGTGCTGACCCCTAAGGTGTAGAAAAGTTGGGGAAAAAATCGGGACCCCAACAGCAGTGCATGGGACGAGCTTCCGTGAATGACCAGAACATCCCCATGGGCACAGCAGATGCGTCGGGCACGTTCAGTAGTGTGCAGGATGAACTTCCGGGAGTGACCCAAACATCCTTGCAGGCTTGGCAGCGCCGTCAGGCATGTTCGGCAGTGTGCGGGATGAACTTCTGGGAGCGACCGGAACATCCCCTGCAGGCATGGATGAGGCTTCTGGTGCATTAGGGTAGTACACGGGACGAACTTCCAGGTGCGACCAGAACATCCCCACAGGCATGGTATAGGCTTCTGGTGCGTTGGCAGTACATGGCACGAACTTCTGGGAGCAGCAGTTAATTCCCCGGGCTCGCAGAGGCTCGGCATTGGCAGTGCTCGGACAAACATCCAGGAGCAACGGAACATCCCCGAAGGCATGGCAGAGGTGTTGGGCACGTTCAGCCATGCCCGCGGGAATGCTCCAGTCGCTCCCGGAAGTTCATCCCACACACTGCCGAATGCACCCAATGCCTCTACTGCACCCACAGGGATGTTCTGGTTGCTCATGGAAGTTCATCTTGCATACTGCCAAATGCTCATTATGCTGCTGCCGCACCCACGGGGATGTTCCAGTTGCTCCCTGAAGTTCGTCCCACAGACTGCTGAATGCAACCGACTACTCTGCCGTGCCTACAGGGATGTTCCATTTGCACTCAGAAGTTCATCCCGTGCACTGCTGAATGCACCCGAAACCTCTGTCAAGCCTGCAGGGATGTTTGAGTCGCTCCCAGAAATTTTTCCGCACACTGCCCAACATGCCCAAAGCCTCTGCGGTGCCTGCGGGGAATTTTTGGTCAATCTGGGAAGTTCGTTCCGAGCACTGCTGAATGCGTGCGACGCCTCAGCTGAGCCCGCTGGGATTTTTCGGTCACTTCTGGAAGTTCATCCCATGCACTGCCGAACATGCCCGACGCCACAGCCGCGCACACGGGAATGTTCGGTTGCTCCCGGAAGTTTGTCACACACACTGCCAAACACGCCCAACGACTCTACTGCACCTACAGGGATGTTCCGTTGCTCATGGAAGTTTGTCCCGTGTACTGCCGGATTGTTGAGAACCTAAGTATGAAGGAAAGGCAATGGGAAGAAAATAGGGCGACAAAGGAGAGCATGGGCCAGAAAATGTGCATAACAAGAGTGGCAACAGAAAGTATGCAGCCCAGCAGTGAAGCCCAACCAGTATTTGACTTAATCCTAATTAATGTAGGACACTCATGATGAGTTCCAGTAGCAATAGGATAGTCGCGACAAGAAGAATTCTAAGGGCAGAAGGATATGCATTCAAAGTCCTAGTCCTAGAAGGATAAGCCAAGAGGAAGTCCAGCTGCTGTAGAAAACAAGATAAAGTAGGAATTCTAGTCTAGGTAGGAATTCAAGAAAGACCAAGAATCCTAGTAGGATTAGGACACAAAGGATATGGTCTATCTTGATAATGTTTTATTTGACTTAGAAAAGCTTGTTGACTTAGGAAAACATATCCTAAGTGGATAAGGAACCTAAGTACTAGTTAAATTAGGATAAGGCTGTCTTAGGACTATAAATACAGCCCATTATTTGTGAGGAGCTCATAAGCTACGAATTTTGTTATTTTCTCATTCATTAATCAAGAATCAAAGGTAAGCATTCTTGCTTCTATTCTTGTTTATATTTCGGTTATCTTTTAAGAGTTGTCTTGAGATAACTTGGGCTTAAGTCAAGGTTAAGAGTTGTCTTCCTTGCTTAAGAGCTAAGGTTGAAGTTAAGAGTTGTCTTCTTCAACCAAGGCAAGTTGTGATAGGTTTAAGAGTTGTCTTGCCTATCCAACATATCTTTATATATATTAGTTAACCCGAAGGACAGCTTAGGGGATATAAAATAAGAAAAGAACTCAAGAATCAAACGGGACAGCAAGTTAGGAAGGATTCCAGTAGGCGTGCTGACCCCTAAGGTGTAGAAAAGTTGGGGAAAAAATCGGGACCCCAACATGGATGCTCCCAACACTGCTGCCATGCCTGCAGGGATGCTCTGGTCACTCCCCAAAGTTTCGTCCCGCAGACTGCCGAATGCAACCAATTCCTCTGCTGCACCCATGGGGATTTTCTGGTTGCTCCTGGAAGTTTGTCCCCACACACTGCCAAACGCATCCAACGCCGCTGCTGCACCCATGGGGATGTTTGGGTCACTTCTGGAAGTTCGTCCCATGACACACCCAAAGCCTCTGCCACGCCCGCGGGGATGTTCCGGTCAATCCAGAAGTTCATCCTGCACACTGTCGAACACGCTGAATGCCGCTGCCATGACCAAGGGGATGTTCCGGTCGCTCCTGGAAGTTCGTCCCACACACTGGCGAATGCCGCTGCCGTGCCCGTGGGAATGTTTTGATCACTCCCAGAAGTTTGTCCCCGCACACTGCCAAATGCGGCCGATGCCTCTGCCATGCCCTGGGGGATGTTCTGGTCACTCCTGAAAATTCATCTCAAGCACTGCCAAATGTGTCCAACACCTCTGCCGAATGCGTCCGACGCCTCTGCTGAGCCCACGGAGATTTTCTGGTTTCTCTTGGTAGATCATCCATTGCACTGCCAAACATGCCGAAAGCCGCTGCCACACCCATGGGGATGTTCTGGTGCTTCGGAAGTTCGTCCCACGCACTGCCGAACGTGTCCAACTCCGCTGCTGCACCTGTGGGGATGTTCCTATCACTCCCAGAAGTTTGTCCCATGCACTGCCGGATGTGCCTTAAGCCTCTGCTGAGCCCGCAGGGATGTTACAGTCACTCCTGTAAGTTCATCCTGCACACTGCCAACTGCACCTGAAGCCTCTGCCGAACCTGCTGGGATTTTCTGGTCACTCTTGGAAGTTCATGCCCATGCACTGCCAAACGTGCCAACACTCTGTCGAGCCCACAGGGATGTTCTGGTTGCTCCCAAAAGTTTGTCCAATGCACTGCCGAACATGTCCAATGTCATCGCTGTGCCGCAGGGATTTTTGCATTGCTCCTGGAATTTCATCCGCACACTGCCGAACATGCCTGATGCCTCTGCCACGCCCACATGGATGTTCTGGTCGCTCCACGAAGTTCATACCAAGCACTGACGAACGAGTCTGATGCCTCTGCCAAGCCGTGGGATGTTCAGTTGCTCCTAGAAGTTTGTCCCGTGCACTGCCGAACGCACCCAGTGCCACTGTCATGCCCGCGGAGATAATCCGGCTGCTTCTGGAAGTTAGTCCTGCACACTGGTGAACACACCTAACACATCTGCCACACCCATGGGGATGTTCCGGTAGCCCTTGGAAGTTCGTCCGTGCACTGCCCAACATGCCCACAGCCTCTGCTGCGCCCATGTGGTGTTCTAGTTGTTCTCGGATGTTTATTCCATGCAGTGTCCCAACGCGCCTGATGCCCCAGCCGCGCCTGTGGTGATGTTCCAGTCACTCCTCGTAGTTTGTCCCAAGCACTGATGAACATGTTTGACGCCGCTACCATGCCTGCAGGTTTTTTCCAGTCGCTCCAAGAAGTTTGTCCTAGGCACTGCCAAACTTGTCTGGTGCCTCTGTTGAGCCAGCGGGGATGTTCCGATCGCTCCTGGAAGTTTGTCCCGAGTACTGCCCAATGTGCCCGATGCCTCTTCTGCGCCCGTGGGGATGTTCCGGTCACTCCCGGTAGTTTGTCCCGAGCACTGACGAACATGTTCGACGCCGCTACCATGCCTGCAGGTTTTTTCCAGTCACTCCCAGAAGTTCGTCCCAAGCACTGCCAAACTTGTCTGGTGCCTCTGCTGAGCCAGCGGGGATGTTCCGGTCGCTCCTGGAAGTTTGTCCCGAGCACTGCCCAATGTGACCCGATGCCTCTTCTGCGCCCGTGGGGATGTTCTGGTCACTCCCGGAAGTTCGCACCCATACACTATTCAATGCATCTGAAGCATCTGCCATGCCCGAGTGGATGTTTCGGACACTCTCAGAAGTTCATCCTGTGCACTAATGAACACACTTGACACCTCTTCCATGCCCGTAGGGATGTTCAGGTCACTCAAGGAAGATTGTCCCATGCATTGCCAAACATGCTTGAAGCCTCTGCCGCACCCACTGCGATGTTCCAGTCGCTCCTGGAAGTTCGTCTCACACACTGCCAAATGTGTCCACTGCCGCTGCCATGCCTGCAGTGATGTTCTGGTCACTCCCTGGAAGTTTGTCCCGTGCACTGCCAAACACGGCCCATGACCCAGCCGCGCCCGCTTGGATGTTACAGTCGCTTCCCAGAAGTTTGTACCTCGCATTGCCGAACATGCTTGACACCGCTGTCGCAGAATGCGATCGACACCTCTGCCGTGCCTGCGGGAATGTTCCAATCGCCCCCTGAAGTTCATCGCAAGCACTTCCAAACGTGTCCCACGCCTCTGCCGAGGATGCAGGGATTTTCCAGTCGCTCTTGGAAGTTCATCCTGTACACAGCCAAACGTGTCCGACACCTCTGTCTTGCCCGCGGGGATTTTCTGGTTGCTCCCAGAAGTTCATCCCGTGCACAGCCCAACCCGACCGAAGCCTCTGCCACACCTGCTGGGGATATTCTGGTCGCTCCCGGAAGTTCATCCTGCACACTGCCAAACGCATCCAATGCCTCTGCTTTCGTCAGCAGGGATGTTCTGGTTGCCCCCACAAGTTTTGTCCCGTGCACTGCCGAACGTTCCCGACGCCTCTGCTGTGCCCGGAGGGATTTTCCAGTTGCTCCCGGAAGTTCATCCTGTGCACTACAGAACATGTCTAACGCCGCTGCCACGCCCCGGGGGGATGTTCCGGTCGCTCCCGGAAGTTTGTCCCCCGCACTGCTGATCACACCTGACACCTCTGCTGTGCCCGCGGGAAAGTTCTGGTCGCTCCCGAAAAGTTCGTCCAGCAGGTGCATTTGGCAGTTCACGGGACGAACTTCCTGGAGTGACCGGAACATCCCACGGGTGCAGCAGCGGCATCAGATACATTCGTGTTGAGGACCTTAAGAGGCAAAGGGAGCGTGAGCGAATGCGAAGAGGCGCCAAGCAGCAAGAGAGGCAGCAACAGGCAAGAAAGTGCGCACAACAAGCTTGCACGTGGCATGCAGTGAAGCATGGCCAGGTTCTGACTCTGTCCTAATTGACCACGGACATCCATGTCAAGAAGGACACCAGAATTGGCAGGATATGCATGATGCAATCCAGCAGGAGAAGATGTACGCATGAAGCAGGATATGCATGATGCAATCCGAGCAGGAGAAGGACATGTACGGCATGAAGAACTCCAGCAGCAGCAGGACGTCATGGCAGGTTTAGCTTCAACGAGATGATCACGTCCAGGAGAAGTCTTGGAATGGAAGGACAAGCCATATGGAAGTCCAAATCCTGGAAGGAAACAGCAAGATAAAGGTCAACAGCTGTAGGAGAGGAGAAAAGATAAGGACAGAAAGGTTTAGTCAAAGTAGGAATTCTAGTCTAAGTAGAAATTCAAGAAAGACCAAGAATCCTAGTAGGATTAGGAAATATTGGGATAAGGACTATCTTGATAATGTTTTAGTTGTCTTAGAAAACCTTGTTGACTTAGGAAAACATATCCTAAGTGGATAAGGAGCCTAAGTACTAGTTGAATTAGGATAAGGCTGTCCAATACTATAAATACAGCCCATTATTTGTGAGCAAGGGGATATGCTCCGAATTTGTATTCTTTTCATTCATTAATGAAGAATCAAGGTTAGCATTCTTGCTTTTATGCTTGTTTATAATTCAGTTATCTTTTAAAAGTTGTCTTGAGATAACTTGGGCTTAAGGCAAGGTGAAGAGTTGTCTTCCTTGCTTAAGAGCTTAGGTTGAAGTCAAGAGTTGTCTTCTTCAACCAAGGCAAGTTGTGATAGGTTTAAGAGTTGTCTTGCCTATCCAACATATCTTTTATTCATTAGTTAATCCCAAAGGACAGCTTAGGGGACATAAATCTAAGAAAAGAACTCAAGAATCAAACGGGACAGCAAGTTAGGAGAGGTTTTAGTAGGCGTGCTAACCCCTAAGGTGTAGAAAAGTTGGGACAAGAAATCATGACCCCAACAATTCGGGCAGTGCGCGGGACAAACTTTCCCGGACCTATCGGTACATTCCCACAGGCACGGTGGAGGGTTTGGGCACATTCGGCAGTGTGGGAGGCAAACTCCCGGGAGCGACTGGAACATCCCCGTGAGTGCTGTAGAGGCATCAGGCATGTTCAGCAGTGCCAGGATGAACTTCTGGAGTTACCAGAACATCCCCGTGCGCACGGGTGCCATCTGTGGACATGTTCGGCAGTGCGTGGGATGAACTTCCGGGAGCGACCGGAACATCCCGTGGGCGTGGCAGCACCGTCAGATACGCTCGGCAGTATGCGGGATGAACTTCCGGGACCTACTGGAACATCCCCGCTGGCGCGCAGAGGGTTCGTGCACATTCCGTAGTGTGCAGTATGAACTTCCAGGGAATGACCGCAACATCCCCACGAGCACAGTAGAGGCATCGGGCACATTCGGCACTGCCCAGGACGAAACTTCTGGGAGTCGCCGGAACATCCCCACAGGCAATGCAGTGGCATCAGGCATGTTTGGCAGTGTGCGGTATGTACTTCTTGGCACGACCAGAAAATCACCATGGCCTCGGCAGAGTAGCTGGACATGTTTCAGCAGCGCTCAGGATGAACTTCCAGGAGCGACCAGAACATCACCGCGGGCTCAGCAGCGGTGTCTGGCACGTTCAGCAGTGTGCGAGATGAACATCCGAGAGCGACCGGAACATCCCTGTGGGCACGGCAGAGGCATCAAAAGCGTTTGGCAGTGCATGGGACAAACTACATGGAGCAACTGGAACATCCCCACGGGCGTGGCAGCGGCATTGGATATGTTCGGCAGTGAGCGGGACAAACATCCGAGAGTGACCGAAAATCCCCGCGGGCTCAGTAGTGAGGGGGATGAACATCCAGGAGTGACCAGCAAATCCCCGCGGGCTCGGCAGAGGTGTTGGACGCGTTGACGCATTTGACAGTGCTAGGGACGAACATCTGGGAGCGACCGAACATACCTGCGGGCGTGGCAGAGGCTTCGGCGCATTCAACAGTGCATGAGGCAAACTTCCGGGAGCAACCGAGAACATCCCCGCGGGCACAGCAGAGGCTTTGGGCGCATTCGACAGTGCGCAGGGCAAACTTCCGGGAGCGACCGAACATCCCTGCGGGCACGGAAGAGGCTTCGAGCGCATTCAACAGTGTGCGAGACAAACTTCGGGTGCAACCGGAACATCCCTGCAGACGTGGCAGAGGCATCGGACGCGTTCCGCATTGCTTGGGATGAACTACCGGGAGCAACTGGAATATCTCGGCAGGACTGGCAGAGGCATCGGGCGCGTTAGGCCGTGCACGGGACGAACTTTGGGAGTGACTGGAACATCCCCGCAGGCTCAGAAAAGGCATCACGCGTGTTCGGCTGTGGCAGGGATGAATTTCTGGGAGTGACCAGAAAATACCCGTGGGCTCGGCAGGGCCATCGGATCGATTGCCAGTACTAGGGACAAACTTCGGAGTGACTCGAATATCCCTGTGGGCGCAGCAGAGGCTACGAGCGTGCTCGGCAGTGAGCAGGATGAACTTCCAGGGAGCGGGCATAACATCCCTGCAGGTGCGGCAACAGTGTCGAACATGTTCAGTGCTACGTGGGACGAACTATCTGGAGTGACCAAATTATCCCTGCAGGCACGGCAGAGGCAACGTCCGAGTTTGGCAGCTCACGGGACAATCTTCCGGGAGTGACTAGAACATCCCTGTGGGCATGGCAGGGTCGTCGGGCTCGTTCGGCAGTGCGGGGACGAACTTCCAGGAGCGACCGAACCATCCCCGCGGGTGCAGCAGCGGCATCAAATACATTTGGCAGTGCATGGGATGAACTTCCCGGGACCAATGGAACATACCTGAGGGCACAGCAGAGGCTTCAGAAACATTCAGTAGTGCATGGGACGAACTTCTGGCATTGGGCACGTTCAGCAGTGTGCAAGATGAACTTCCAGGAGCGATCAGAAAATCCCCACGGACTCAGCAGAGGAGTCAGACGTGTTTGGCAATGCTCGGGATGAACTTCCAGGAGCGACTGGAACATCCCTGCGGTGTGGTAGCGGCATCTGACACACTCAGCAGCGAACGAGACGAACTTCTGGAAGCGACCAAAACATCCCCTGCGGGTGCAGTAAAGGCATCAAGTGCGTTCAGCAGTGCACAAGACAAACTACCCTTGGACAAACTAGGTAAGGCATCCTCATCAAGTAAGACAACGCCCTCAAAAACAAAAGACCCTCTCAAACTATCAACCGAAGAGATCAACAGGAGAATCAAAAGAGACCTATGCTTTAGGTGCAATGATAAGTGGCAAGTTGGCCACAAGTGCAACAAAGGGCTGTTCAACATCATTGAAGTGGTAAGTGATGAAGAACACGAGGAAAGCAGTGAGGAAGAACAAGAAAGCCGCAGGGACAGCGAGGAGGAAGCAGAGGCAGAACACTTCCTGGATCATGTGGAAGAAGGCGAAATCAACTTGCATGCAATAGGGGCAACCACTAAGCCTACTGCCATGAGGTTGTTTGCAACCATTAACGGGAAGAACGTTTTGGTGTTGGACACGTTTGCCAGGGCACTGGACAAACATTTGCCCATGGATAAAACCAGAAGATGGCAAGACCAAGGGATTGCTACAACCTTTGCCATTACCTGTACAAGTTTGGGAAGACAATAAATACATCCAGCAGCAGTTTTCCATATTTCACCTTGAGGACAAGGTGAGTCTTCAAGAAAGGGGGATTGTTGAGAACCTAAGTATGCAGGAAAGGCAATGGGTAGAAAATGGGGCAGCAAAGGAGAGCATGGGCCAGAAAATGTGCACAACAAGCCTGGCAACAGCAAGTGTGCAGCCCAGCAGTGAGGCCTGGGCGTTCCTAATCAATGAAGGACATTCATGCCAACAAGAGTTCCAGCAGAAGAAGGATATCTGCATCACAGAAGACTACTGCAGAGAGCAGTAGAGGAGGATCTATGCCAAGTAGAGTTCTAGCAGCAGCAGGACATCCATGCCAAGCAGAGCTCCAGCAGCAGCAGGACATCCATGCCAAGAAGAGTTCTATCAGCAGTAGGACACTCATGATGAGTTCCAGTAGCAATAGGATAGTCTGCACAAGAAGAATTCTAAGGGCAGAAGGATATGCATTGAGAGTCCTAGTCCTAGAAGGATAAGCCAAGAGGAAGTCCAGCTGCTGTAGAATACAAGATAAGGTAGGAATTCTAGTCTAAGTAGGAAATTCAAGAAAGACCAAGAATCCTAGTAGGATTAGGAAACAATGGATAAGGTCTATCTTGATAATGTTTTATTTGACTTAGAAAAGCTTGTTGACTTAGGAAAACATATCCTAAGTGGATAAGGAACCTAAGTACTAGTTAAATTAGGATAAGGCTGTCTTAGGACTATAAATACAGCCCATTATTTGTGAGGAGGACATAAGCTACGAATTTTGTTATTTTCTCATTCATTAATCAAGAATCAAAGGTAAGCATTCTTGCTCACATTCTTGTTTATATTTTCGGTTATCTTTTAAGAGTTGTCTTGAGATAACTTGGGCTTAAGTTAAGGTTAAGAGTTGTCTTCCTTGCTTAAGAGCTAAGGTTGAAGTTAAGAGTTGTCTTCTTCAACCAAGGCAAGTTGTGATAGGTTTAAGAGTTGTCTTGCCTATCCAACATATCTTTATATATATTAGTTAACCCGAAGGACAGCTTAGGGGATATAAATATAAGAAAAGAACTCAAGAATCAAATGGGACAGCAAGTTAGGAAGGATTCCAGTAGGCGTGCTGACCCCTAAGGTGTAGAAAAGTTGGGGAAAAAATTGGGACCCCAACACGAATGCACCCGTGCCTCTGCCATGTCCACAGGGATGTTCCAGTCACTCCTGGACATTGATCTCGCACACTGCCCAAAGCCTCTGCCGCACTGGCAGGGTCATTCCGGTCGCTCCCAAAAGTTCATCACACGCACTGCTAATTATGTCCGACTCCGCTACCACACCCGCAGGGATGTTCTGGTCGCTTCTGGAAGTTCGTCCCGAGCACTGCCGAATGCATCCGACGCCATTGCTTAGCCTGCAGTGATTTTCCGATCACTCTTGGAACTTCAACCCATGCACTGTCGGATGTGCCAAATCCTGCTACCGTGCCCATGGGGATGTTCCGATTGATCCCGGAAGTTCGTACCGCGCACTACCTAATGCGCCGGAAGCGTCTGCCGCGCCAGCGGGGATGTTCCAATACCTCCCAGAAGTTCATCCCATGCACTGTAGATAGTGCTTGAGGCCTTTGCCGCACATGCGAGGATGTTCCAATCAGTCCCAGAAGTTCATCCCGTGCTCCGCCCAATGCGCCGGAAGCGCCTACATGCCTGGGGGGATGTTCTGGTAGCTCCTGAAAGTTTGTCCTGCACGCTACTGAGTGCACCCGACATCTCTGCCATGCCCATAGGGATGTTCAGGTCACTCCCAGAAGTACGTCCTGTGCACAGCCAAATGCGCCGACATGGCTGCCGCACCCGCGGGAGTTGTTCCTGTCACTCTCCAAAGTTCATCCCACACACTGCTTAATGTACTCGATGCCTCTGCTATGCCCATGGTGATGTTCCTGTCGCTCTCTAAAGTTCGTCCCAAGCACAACCAAACCCATCCAACACCTCTGACAAGCCCACAGATGTTTTCCGGTCACTCATGGAAATTCAACCCGCTCACAGCCCAATGCACCGGAAGCCGCTGCCGTGCCTAGGGGGGATGTTCCAGTCAGCTCTCGGAAGTTCATGCCGCACACTGCTGCACGCACCTGATGCTTCTACTACACCCACGGGGATGTTCCAGTAGCTCTCAGAAGTTTGTGCTGCACATTGCCTCATGCACCCGACGCTTCTGCCATGCCCACGGGGATGTTCTGGTCAATCTCGGAAGTTCATCCCGCGCGCTGCACAATGCGCCCAATGCAGCTGCCACACCCGCGGGGATGTTCTGATCACTCCCCGATGTTCATCACATGCACTGCATAATGTGCTCATTGCCTGTGCTGTGCCCACGGGTATATTCCGGTCACTCCCGGAAGTTTGCGCCGCATGTTGCCTAATGTGCCCGAAGCCTCTAGTGCACCACGGGGATGTTCTGGTCACCCCCAGAAGTTCATCCCAAGCACTACCGAATGCATCCGATGCCTCTGCCAAACCCACGGTGATTTTCTAGTCACTCCCAAAAGTTCGTTCCATACACTGCCGAACACGCCCAACGCCTCTTCCACATCCATGGGGATGTTCCAGTCACTCCGGGAAGTTTGTCCCGCACACTGTTGAATATGCCCAATGCTCTGCCATGCCGGCGGGGTTGTTCTGGTCACTCTCAAAAGTTCATCCTGCGCACTGCCAAACGCATCCAACATCACTAGCGCACCTGCGGGGGTGATCTGGTCACTCCTGGAAGTTTGTGAACACACTGCCGTACGAGCCCAATAACTCTGCCATGCCCATGGGGATGTTCCGGTTGCTCCCGGAAGTTTGTCCTGCGCACTTCCACACGAGCCCTATGCTGCTGCCACGTCTGGGGGGGATGTTCTGGTCGCTCCCTGAATTTGGTTCCAACCACTGCCGTACATGCCTAATGCCTCTGCCATGACTGGGGGGATGTTCCCAGTAGCTCTTGGAAGTTCATCCTGCGGACTGCCTCACACACCTGACACTTCTGCTGTGCCACGGGGATATTCTGGGCAATCTCAGAAGTTCATCCCCACACTGCTTGATGCACCCAACATCGCTGCCACACCCGTGGGGATGTGTTGGTTGGTCCCAGAAGTTCATTGGGCGCTGCTGAACATGCCCAACGCCTCTGCCATGCCCACGGGGATGTTCTGGTCACTCCCTAAGTTCATCCCAAGCACTACTGAACTTGCCCGATACCTCTGCCATGCCCACGGAATGTTCTGGTTGCTCCCGGAACTTCGTCCTGCACACTACTGAATGTGCCCAATGCCACTGCCGCGCCCATGGGGATATTCCATTTGCTCCAGTAAGTTCATCTCGCACACTTCTGAATGCACCCGATGCCTCTGCCATGCCTGTAGGGATGTTCTAGTCGCTTCTGGAAGTTCATCCCGTGCACTACTTTACGGACCCAAAGCCTCCGCCACACCCGCGGGGATGTTTTGGTTACTCTTGGAAGTTCCTGCCGCGCACTGTCCAACATGCTCGAAGCCTCTGCTGCGCCTATGGGGATGTCCCAATTGCTCCTAGAAGTTTGTTTTGCGCACTACTAAACGCATCTAAAGCTGCTGTCACTTCCGCGGCAATGCTCTAGTTGCTCCCGAAAGTTTATCCCACGCACTACCGAACGTTCCCTACACCTCTACTGCACTGCAGGGATTTTTCGGTCACTCCCGGAAGTTCATCAGGCACATTGCCCAATGCGCCGAAGCCTCTACCATGCCAACGGGGATTTTTCGATCGCTCCTGGAAGTTCATCCCGCACACTTCTGAAGTTGTCCGATGCCACTGTTGAACTTGTCCAACGCCACTGCCGCACCCACGGGGATGCTCGGGTTGCTCCCGAAAGTTCATCCTGTGCACTGCCAAACTGTTGGGGTCCTCAATTTCTTGTCCCAAACTTTTTACATCTTAGGGGTTAGCAAGACTTCTAAAACCTCCCCTAACTTGCTGTCCCATTTAATCCTTGAGTTCTTTTCTTTGATTCTCATCCCTTAAGCTGTCCCTTCTGGGATTAATTAATGATAAAAGGATATGTTGGATAGGCAAGACAACTCTTAAACCTATCACAACTTGCCTTGGTTGAAGAAGACAACTCTTGACTTGAACCTCAGCTCTTAAGCAAGGAAGACAACTCTTCACCTTGCCTTAAGGCCGAGTTATCTCAAGACAACTTTTCAAAGATAACCAAAATATAAACAAGAATACAAACAAGAATGCCGAAGCTTGATTCTTGATTAATGAATAAAAACTTACAAATTCGGAGCATATGCTCGTGTTAACAAATAATGGGCTGTATTTATAGTATTGGCCAGCCTTTTCCTAATTTAACTAGCACTTGAGTTCCTTATCTACTTAGGACAAGTTTTACTAAGTCAATAGTGTTTCCTAAGACAACTAGAACCTTATCAAGATTGACCTTATCCAAAGGTATCCTAATCCTACTAGGATTCTTAACTTTCTTGATTGTAAAACTCTACCTAGACTAGAACTCCTATCCTATCTTGTTTCCAACAGCTGCTGGACTTTCTCTTTGTGTATCCTTCTAGGACTAGGACTCTCAATGCGTATCCATCTGCCCATAGAATTCTCCTTGGCCGTGAGTATCCCATTGCTACTGGAACTCATCATGCGCGTCCTGCTACTGCTGGAATTCTTCTTGCCTTAGACGTCCTTCTTTAGCTAGAACTTCTCCATGCGTGTCCAACTGTGGCTGGAGTCCTTCTCAGCTTAGATGTCCTTGTTCAATTTGGACAAGGTCAGATTCTGGCCAGGCTTCACTGCTGGGCTAGATGCATGCCCTGTCCAAGCTTGTTGTGCACACGTTCTGGCCCGTAGCTGCCTCTCTTGCTGCTTGGCGCCTCTCTTGCATCCTCCTATGCTGCTCACACTCCCTTTGCCTCCTAAGTTCCTCAACATGAACGTGCCTGATGCCTCTGCTGCACCTGCAGGGATGCTCCGGTCACTCCAAGATGTTCGTCTCAAGCACTGCCGAATGTGGTCGACGCCTCTGCCAAGCCTGCAGGGATATATTCCGATCGCTCTTGGAAGTTCATCCCACGCACTTCCCAATGCACCCAAAGCCTTTGCCGCACCAGCATGGATGTTCCAGTCGCTCCCGAAAGTTTGTCCCATGCATTGCTAAACGCGCCCGATGCTGCTGTCGCTCCCGAATTTTGTCCCACGCACTGCCAAATGTGCCTGACGGCTCTGCCACGCCTGCGGGGATCTTTCGGTCACTCCCAGAAGTTCATCCCGTGCATGGCTCAATGTGTCTGACGCCGTTGCCATGCCCGCGGCGATGTGGCGATTGCTCCTGGCAGTTTGTACCGCACACTGCTGAACGTGCCTGATGCCTCTTTTGCTCCCACAGGGATGTTTCAGTCACTCCCGGATGCTCATCCCTAGCACTATCGAATGCGGCCAATGCCTCTGCCGTGCCTGCAGGGATATTCTGGTTCATCCCGGAAGTTTGTACCGCGCACTGCCTAATGCGCCAGAAGCCTCGGCCGCGCCAGGGGGGATGTTCCAATACCTCCCGGAAGTTCTCCCACGCACTGCAGATCATGCTCGAGGCTTCTGCTGCATGTACAGGGAATGTTCCAATCGCTCCCAGAAGTTCATTCTGCGCTCCACCCAACACGCCAGAAGCACCTGCCACGCCTGGGGGGATGTTCTGGTAGCTCCCGAAAAGTTCATCCCGCATGCTGCTGAACTGTTGAGAACCTAAGTATGCAGGAAAGGCAATGGGTAGAAAATGGGGCAGCAAAGGAGAGCATGGGCCAGAAAATGTGCACAACAAGCCTGGCAACACCAAGTGTGCAGCCCAGCAGTGAGGCCTGGGCATTCCTAATCAATGAAGGACATTCATGCCAACAAGAGTTCCAGCAGAAGAAGGATATTTGCATCAAGAAGAACTCCAGCAGCAGTAAGACGTTTATGCCAAGCAGAGTTCTAGCAGCAGCAGGACATCCATGCCAAGAAGAGTTCTATCAGCAGTAGGACACTCATGATGAGTTCCAGTAGCAATAGGATAGTCGCGACAAGAAGAATTCTAAGGGCAGAAGGATATGCATTCAGAGTCCTAGTCCTACAAGGATTAGGCAAGAGGAAGTGCAGCTGCTGTAAAATACAAGATAAGGTAGGAATTCTAGTCTAGGTAGAAATTCAAGAAAGACCAAGAATCCTAGTAGAATTAGGAAACATTTGGATAAGGTCTATCTTGATAATGTTTTATTTGACTTAGAAAAGCTTGTTGACTTAGGAAAACATATCCGAAGTGGATAAGGAACCTAAGTACTAGTTAAATTAGGATAAGGCTGTCTTAGGACTATAAATAAGCTACGAATTTTGTTATTTTCTCATTCATTAATCAAGAATCAAAGGTAAGCATTCTTGCTCACATTCTTGTTTATATTTTCGGTTATCTTTTAAGAGTTGTCTTGAGATAACTTGGGCTTAAGTTAAGGTTAAGAGTTGTCTTCCTTGCTTAAGAGCAAAGGTTGAAGTTAAGAGTTGTCTTCTTCAACCAAGGCAAGTTGTGATAGGTTTAAGAGTTGTCTTGCCTATCCAACATATCTTTATATATATTAGTTAACCTGAAGGACAGCTTAGGGGATATAAAATAAGAAAAGAACTCAAGAATCAAATGGGACAGCAAGTTAGGAAGGATTCCAGTAGGCGTGCTGACCCCTAAGGTGTAGAAAAGTTGGGGAAAAAATCGGGACCCCAACATGAACACGGCTGACATCTCTGCCATGCCCATAGGGATGTTCAGGTCACTCCCAGAAGTACGTCCCATGCACAGCCAAATGCGCCTGGCATAGGTACCGTGCCCGCGGGGTTGTTCCTGTCGCTCTCCGAAGTTCGTCCCGCACACTGCCTAACATGCTCGATGCCTCTGCTGCACCAGTGGTGATGTTCCAGTCACTCCTAGAAGTTCGTCACGTGCACTGCCCAATGCGCTGATGCCACTGCCACGCTGGCCAGGATGTTCCGTTGCTCCGGAAGTTCATCCCGTGCACTGCCAAATAGCCTGATGTCTCCTCCGTGCCTGCGGCAATGTTCCAGTTGCTCATGGCAGTTTCTCCCATGCACAGCCCAATGCGTCTAAAGACTGCACGCCTGCAGGGATGTTCCGGTGGCTCAAGGAAGTTCTTCCCATGCACTGACCCAATGTGTCTGACGTCACTGCCATGCCGGCGGGGATGTTCTAGTCGCTCTCGGATGCTCATCCTAGGCACTACCGAATGTATGCGATGCCGAGTGCTGTGCTCGTAGGAAGGTTTCGATCACTCCAGGATATTCGTCTTGTGCACTTCCCAATGCACCCGAAGCATCTGCTGTGCCTGCGTGGATGTTCCAGTCAATCCTAGAAGTTTGTCCCGTACACTGACAAACATGCCCGACCCCGCTACAGTACTTGTGGGAATGTTCTAGTCGCTCCCAGAAGTTTGTACTGTGGACTGCCTAACGCATCAGTGTGAAGCTCAAAGGTTTGGTTGAAGTTGGGTAGTGCTAACACTAGGGTTTCACACATAGCTTGCTTCAACAACATGCCTGAAGACTCTGCCACGCCTGTGGGGATGTTCCAGTGGCTCCAGGAAGTTCGTCCCATGCACTGCCCAATGTGTCCGATGTCACTGCCATGCCTATGGGGATGTTCCGGTTGCTCCTGAATGCTTGTCCCACGCACTACCAAACGTATCCGATGCCGGTGCTGTGCCGGTAGGAATGTTTTGATCACTCCAGGATATTCGTCTTGTGCACTTCCCAATGCACCTGAAGCATCTGTTGTGCCTGCATGGATGTTCCAGTCGGTCCTGGAAGTTCATCCTGCACACTGAAGAATGTGCCCAACGCCGCTGCAGTGCTTGCGGGAATGTTCTGGTCGCTCCCAGAAGTTCATCCTGTGCACTGCCTAACGCACCTTACGCCTCTGCCGTGCCTGCGGGGATGTTCTGGTCGCTCACAGAAGTTTGTTCCATGCACTGCCGAATGTGCCCGATGCCCCTGCCGCACTCGTGGGTTTGTTCCGGTCACTTCCGGAAGTTCGTCCCATGCACTGCCAAACGTGCCTCAAGCCTCTGCCGTGCCTGCTGGGATGTTCTCGTTGCTGCCGGAAGTTCGTCCTGTGCACTGCTGAACATTTCCGACACCGCAGCCATGCCCATGGGGATGTTCCAGTCGCACCCAAAAGTTTGTCCCCCGCACTGCACAACGTGCCCAAAGCCCCTACCATGCCTGCAGGGATGTTCCGGTCGTTTCGGAAAATTTGTCTTACGCACTGCCGAACATGCCCGATGCCACTGCCTGCACCGCGGGAATGTTTTGGTCGCTCCTGGAAGTTCGTCCCATGGACTGCCTAATGCGGTCGATGCCTCTGGTAACCCTGCAGAGATTTTTCGGTTGCTCCCAGAAGTTCATCCTACGCATTGCCGAAATTGCCCGATGCCTATGCCGTGCCTGCAGGGTTGTTCCAGTCGCTCCCATAAGTTAGTCCCCCACACTGAGCAACACGTCCGAAGCTTCTTCCGCTCCCGCGGGGGATATTCCGGTCACCCCAGGAAGTTCGTCCTGCACAATGCCACACGTGTCTGACACCGCTGCCGTGCCCCTGGGAATGTTCTGGTCACACCCAAAAGTTCATCCCGCGCACTACCAAATATGCCCCACGCCTCTGCTGTGCCTGCCGGGATGTTCTGGTCGCTCTCCTAAGTTCGTCCCATGCACTGCCGAATGTGCCCGACGCCTCTGCCGTGCCCGAAGGGATGTTCCAGTCGCTCCCTGAAGTTTGTCCTGCTCACTGCCAAATGCGTCAGATGCCTCTGCCGCACGGGAAGTTTCGGTCTCTCCTGGAAGTTCGTCATGTGCAGTGCCGAATGTGTCCGACACAGCTGCCACGACCGCGGGAATATTCTGGTCACTCCCAGAAGTTCGTCTTGCACACGACACCTCTGCCGTGCCTGGGCATCGGGCGCATTTGGTAGCTCGCAGGACGAACTTCTGGGGGGCACCAGAACATCTCCGAAGGCACAGCAGAGTCGTTGTGTACGTTTGGCCGTGCGCGGGATGAACTTCTGGGAGTGACCAGAAAATCCCCGTGGGCTCGGCAGAGGCATCGGACGTGTTTGGCTGTGCTCGGGACAAACTTCTGGGAGCAACTGGAACATCCCCACGAGTGTGGCAGAGGCTTCTGGGGCTTTGGGTAGTGCACGGGATGAAGTTCCAGGAGCGACCAGAACATCCCTGCAGGTGCAGCAGCAGCGTTGGACACGTTTTTCAGTGCACATGATGAACTTCCAAGCGTGGCAGAGGCTTCGGGCGCATTGGGCAGTGCGTGGGACAAAATTCTTGGAACCTCTGGAACATCCCTGCGGGTGCAGCAGCGAGCGAGCGGAACATTGCCATGGGTCCAACAGCAGTGTCAGGCACGTTCGGCAGTGCGTGGGATGAACTTTCACGAGCGATCGGAGCATCCCTGCGGGTGTGGCAGAGGCATCTAGCGCATTCGGCCGTGCGTGAGACGAACTCCCAAGAGCGACCGGAACATCCCCGTGGGCCTGGCAGCGGCTTTGGATGCATTCAGCAGTGCGTGGGATGAACTTCTGGGTGCAACCAGAAGATCCACGTGGGGCAGCAGCAGCATTGGATGTGCTCTACAGTGCACGGGACGAACTTCCAGGAGTGACTGGAACATCCCCACTGGCACTGCAGAGGCTTCAGGTGCATTGGTCAGTGCACGGGATAAACTTCGGGAGCAACAGAAAAATCCCAGCAGGCTCGGCATAGGCATTGGATGCATTTGGCAGTGCTCGGGATGAACTTCCAGGAGCAACCAGAACATCTCCACACGCGCGGCAGAGGCAGTGGGTGCATTCTGCCGTGCACAGGATGAACTTTTGGAAGCGACGGATCATCCCTGCGGGCTTGGCAGAGGCGGCGTACGTGTTCGGCAGTGCTTGGGATGAACATCCGAAAGTGACCAGAACATCCTCGCAGGTGCGGCAGAGGCGTCAGGTGCGTTCATCAGTGGCGCCGGGCGCGTTTGGCAGTGCCCGGGATGAACTTCTGGGAGCAACCAGAATTTGCCCACGGGCTTGGTGGAGGCATCAGACACGTTAGTCAGTACTAGTGGCAAACTTCTGGGAGCAATTGGAACGTCCCTGTGAGCGTGGTAGAGGCTACGGGCGTGCTCTGGCTGTAAGCGGGATGAACTTTTGAGAGTGGCCGGAGCATCCCTGTGGGTGTGGCAACGACATCAAACATGTTCTGCAGTGCATGGGATGAACTACCGGACCCACCAAATTATCCTTGCGGGCGGCAGTGGCATTGTGCAAGTTTGTCAGTTCGTGGGATGAACATCTGGGAGCGACCAGATCATCCCCGCGGGTATGGCAGCTGCATCAAATATGTTCAGCAGTGCACTAGATGAACTTCCCGGACCTACCAAAACATACCTGAGGGCATGGCAGAGGCTTCAGGCACATTCAGTAGTGCACAAGACAAACTTCCAGTAGCCCTGGAACATCCCCACGGTTGCAGCAGAGTCGTCAGACGTGTTCTGCAGTGTTTGAGACGAACTCCCGGGAGCTACCGAAAATTCCCCACGGGTGCAGAGCAGGCATTAGACGCATTCGGCAGTGCTCGGGACAACTTTCGGAGGTGATGAGGAACATCTCGCAGGTGTGGCAAATGCTTCGGGCGTGTTCGGCCATGCGTGGGATGAAGTTCTGGGAGCGACTGGAACATCTCTGTGGGCGAGGCAGCGGCATTAAATACGTTCGGCAATACATGGGATTAATTTCTTGAACCTACCGGAACATACTTGAGGGCACGGCAGACGCTTTGGGCACATTTGGCAGTGCATGGAGCGAACTTCCAGGAGTGACCGGAACATCCCCGCGGGTTCAGCAGAGGTGTCAAACACATTCAGCAATGCTTGGGAGGAACTTCCAGGAGCTACGGAAAATTCCCTGCAGGCACAGCAGCGGCATTGGACGCATTCGACAGTGCACAGGACAAACTTTTGAGGGTGACAGGAACATCTCCACAGGCGTGGCAGAGGCTTCAGACATGTTCGGCCGTGTGTGGGATGAAGTTCCAGAAGCAACCGGAATATCCCTGCAGGTACAGCAGTGGCATCAGACACGTTCAGTAGTGCGTGGAATGAGCTTCTGAGAGGGACCGAAACATCCCTGTGCGCGCGGTGGCAGCTTCGGATGCATTTGACAGTGCAGGGGACGAACTTCCGGCAGCGACCAGAACATCTTCGCATGTACTGCAGAGGTGTCATGTGCGTTTGGCAGTGTGCAGGTCGAACTTCCAGGAGTGACCAGAAAATCCCACGGGCGCAGCAGCGGTGTTGGGCACATTCAGGGAGGGACTGAAATATCCCCGCGAGTGTAGTAGAGGAGTCAGGCATGTTTGGCAGTACCAGGACAAACTTCCGGGAGTGACCAGAACATCCCCGTGCACACGGCGCCATCTTCGGACGCATTCGGGCAGTGCGCAGGGATGATCTTCCGAGAGCGACCAGAACATCCCGCAGTTGTGGCAGCGGCATCAGATATGTTCGGCTGTACATGGGACGAACTTCCCAGACCTACCGGAACATCCCCGTTGGCGCGGCAGAGGGTTCGTCTAGAAAAGTGCCAATTAGTGCACTATCTGGCCAATGTCCTACCAATTCAGCCAACCTCTCGAATTCTTCAAGGTAACTTTCTAGAGATCCCTCTTACCTAATCTTGGCAAGCTGTCCCTCATAGTTAGTCATGCTAGACGGGCCAAATCTGTTCACTAACTCTTGTGTGAACATTGTCCAGCCTATCCTTCTTCCTTCTCGGCCATAGGTGGCCTTAAGCGAACACCACCATTGGTTGGCTCCCCCACATAGGTGATAGGATGCAAAATCAACCCTTTCACCTCTCTCAATACCTTGTTTCTCAAAGTAAAATTCAGCGTTGGAGATCCATTCGGTTGGATCTCCCTTCTCAAAGGTAGGGAATTTGATTTTTACCTTTGGCCGTGTGTAATGGCTTGGACTGTCGTAGTGCCAATCCTCCCTCCTTGTGGTGCGCCATTGTTCTGCCTCAGGGTGATTCCGCACCCTTCTTGGTTGCCATGATGCGGGCCTTCTGTCCAGAACTTCCTCATTGTCGCTATAATCATAATAACGATCATGGGGTGGGTGTTCATTTGGTGAAGTCTCCCTCCTGCTTCCCAAACTCATGCGCCTTTGCCCCTTTCTTGAGAGGGAAGTTGCTCCTGGTCAGATTCGTCCTCATGCGCTTGGTGCCATGTGACTTCTGATTGCAGCCTCCTAGACGTTTGTGGTAGGTGGCTGTTTCTACCCTGCTTGGTTTGGACTTGTTTTCCAACCACTCGGGGTGTATCTCTTTTTAATTATTCAAGAGAACTAATGATAGATGATAGTTGGTGTTTGATATCACCTACCTTGTCATTGATCGCATTTTGGTTCCTCTCCAAGGCAAGGATTCTTCTGCGATTGGTGACTAAGAAGTGTTCCCCGGTCTATTCCAGTGGTGCGGGTGAATGCTGCCTAGATGACATGGTAACCGTGATGCCTTGCAACTGACTGGTGACTGTGCTGATCTCTCAACGAAAGCACCAATTTGTTGGGGTCACAATTTTTTTACCCAACTTTTCTACACCTTAGGGGTCAGTACGCCCACTTAAAACCTTCCTAACTTGCTGTCCCATTTGATTCTTGAGTTCTTTTCTTGGATTTTCATCCCCTAAGCTGTCCTTCGGGATTAACTAATGTATAAAGGATATGTTTGGATAGGCAAGACAACTCTTAAACCTATCAAAACTTCCCTTGGTTGAAGAAGACAACTCTTAACTTCAACCTAAGCTCTTAAGCAAGGAAGACAACTCTTAACCTTGTCTTAAGCCCAAGTTATCTCAAGACAACTCTTAAAAGATAACCAAAATATAAACAAGAATGGAAGCAAGAATGCTAACCTTGATTCTTGATTAATGAATGAGAAAAATACAAAATTCGGAGTATATGTTTCTGCTCACAAATAATGGGCAGTATTTATAGTATTAGACAGCTTTATCCTAATTCAACTAGTACTTAGGTTCCTTATCCACTTAGGATATGTTTTCCTAAGTCAACAAGGTTTTCTAAGTCAACTAAAATATTATCAAGATAGACCTTATCCCAATGTTTCCTAATCCTACGAGGATTCTTGGTCTTTCTTGAATTCCTACTTAGACTAGAATTCCTACTTTGACTAAACCTTTCTGTCCTTATCTTATCTACTCTCCTACAGCTGCTGACCTTCATCTTGCAGTTTTCTTCTATTAGGACTTCCATGTGGCATGTCCTTCCATTCCAAGACTTCTCTTTGATGTAATCATCTTGTTGAAGTCAACCCTGTCATGACGTCCAGCTGCTGCTAGAGTTCTTCATGCCGTCCATGTCCTCCTGCTCGGATTGTGTCATGCGTGCCCTGCCAATGCTGGTGTTCATCTTGGCTTGGATTTCTGCAGTCAATTAGGACAGAGACAGAACCTAGCCATGCTTCACTGCATGCTGCGTGCAGGCTTGTTGCGTGCACATTCTGCCCTGTTGCTGCTTCTCTTGCTGCTTGGCGCCTCACGCGCATTCGCTCACGCTCCCTTTGCCTCCTAAGGTCCTCAACAATCCCCCTTTCTTGGAGACTCACCTTGTCCTCAAGGTGGAAATTAGGGAAACGTTGCTGGATATCATCATAGTCTTCCCATGTTGCTTCATCTTTGGGCGAATGACTCCACAATATGAGTACTCTCCATACTGGTCTTCTATTGCGGCCATAGCTTACTATGCGAAATCCTAATGCTTCCTTTGGGTGCTGCCCAAGGTGATCTTCCCTGAAAACGTCGGGCAGTCCCTCATTTACTTGTCTCACATCTCCTATCTTTTTTCTCAATAATAAAATGTGAAACACTGGATGTAAATTGGAGTTTAACGGTAGTCTTAGGTGATAAGCCACTTTTCCAATTTGCTCAACTACCTCATATGGTCCAAAGTACTTCCTAGCCAGCTTTGCCGTAGTTGGCTTTCCAGCCTTTATTTTCCTCCTAGGGTGGATCTTAAGATAGACATAGTCACCTACCTTAAATTCCACTTCCTTCCTCCCTTTATCCGCTTGTTTCTTCATTCGGTCCCTTGCCTTCTCAAGCTCATGCTTGAGTTTCTTTAAGACCTCATCTCTTGATTAAAGTGCGACATCCACTTCATGTATGCTGCTTTTCCCCATGGTATTACTTGGCATTCCCGGGGGTATTCTTCCATATACGGCTTGGTATGGTGTCATCTTGATTGCCGCATGATAGGTAGTATTATACCACAGTTCTGCCCATGGTATGTGCCAAATATATCCATGCTCGGAGCTCTTGGGTTTGACGGTCAATCTCTATTGCCTCCTTGATTTCTGTCCATACATTCCACTCTGCTCCGCTGATGGCAGTGAGGCATGCGTCATTAGGCTCACATGCTGTCCACAATGCTTGACCTCCATTGCTTCTGGACAATGCGTCTGCCACCTTGTTTTCCTTGCCTGGTTTGTATATTATTTCATACTCATAACCCAGTAACTTGACAAGGAACTTTTGCTGCTCTGGGGTGGTAATTTTCTGCTCCATGAGGCTTCTCAAGGGTTGTTGATCCGTAATGATTAGGAATTTCCTCCCAAGAAGGTAAGGTCGCCATACTTTGACTGCATGGATGATGGCCAACATCTCCTTGGTGTATACTAACCATTCCTTCTTCATGGGCCCTAAGACTCTGCTCATGTATTCAATAGGTCTTCCGGCTTGACTGAGGACAGCACCTATGCCATCTTGACATGCATCAGTGTGAAGCTCAAAGGTTTGGTTGAAGTCGGCAGTGCTAACACTAGGGTCTCACACATAGCTTGCTTCAACAACTTGAATGCATCTTCACTCTTCTCTATCCATAGGAATCCATCCTTCTTTAGCAAATCCATTAGTGGTTTTGCTATGGCGCCGTATTTGTGAACAAATCAGTGGTAGTAGCCTATTAAACCTAGAAATCCTCTAAGTTCTGTGACATTCTTTAGAGTTGGCCATGTTTGC
>BNST01001753.1:0-36293 GCA_019650275.1 Xylocarpus granatum | reverse complement strand
AGCGTTACAAGCCATAGTTGCTATAATCATGATTTGTTAATTTACTGGCTGTAAATTCTTGGGTTTGACAATTTTCAGGTGGGGAGAGATTGAAGAAGCTGGGAAGTTTCCCAAGGGCTTTTGTCCTCATGAATTGAGCTCACTATTGTTTTCCATTAAAGTTATCCCTATATATATGCATGTAGTAAAATGGAGAAAGAAGAGCACTACTCGGTATGTAAACTTACATATTTAATCTCCCTTTACTGTTTGTATGTTTTTGTTGATAAATCTTTTCATCATCACCATGTTGTTGTGCTCCGAACTTCACTTGCTGCAGGCAAGTTTTCCAGTTCTAGATTACTCTCATCGATCATCATCATCATCATCATCATCAAGATATGATCATGAAACCAAGGCTAGGCGAAACTTCTAGTGATAACACCAATGGAATGATCGATTACATGATCAATATCCTCAACACCAACACACAACAGATTTCTTCTTCGTCAGGGTTTTGTGCATCGAATTCTTTAGATAAATTGAGCTTTGCCGATGTGATGCAGTTTGCAGATTTCGGTCCCAAGTTGTCCTTGAATCAAACCAACAAAGTTCCCGAGGAAGAAACTGGGATTATTGACCCAGTTTACTTCCTTAAATTTCCTGTTTTGAATGATAGATTGGAGGATGGCCAGTCTCTCATGGTTTCCTCACAACCCGGCGCAAGCAATGAAGATCAGAGTTTAAGGAGTAGATAACATGGGAAGATATCAATGGAAGGTGAAATGAGTAGAGACGATGAAGAAATTAGGGTTTCAGATAATATTAATTCGGTGCAACTTCGGTTTGCGGGAGGAGATCATGATGCTCAAAACAAGAGCAATAATATTGTACCCGAAGGGAAAAACAAGAGAAAAAGACCAGAGCAATAAAAACAACTGAAGAGGTCGAGAGCCAGCGGATGACTCATATAGCAGTTGAAAGAAATCGCAGGAAGCAAATGAACGAACATCTTCGAGTTTTGAGGTCTCTCATGCCTGGCTCATACGTTCAAAGGGTATCAAAATATAAACATTAAGTATAATCGTGAAACAATTCTACATTTTTCCATGAAATTCTGAAAACGTCAGATTGGATTATCTGAATTTTTTTCAGGGAGATCAAGCTTCAATTATAGGTGGAGCCATTGAATTTGTGAGGGAATTGGAGCAGCTTCTGCAGTGCTTGGAATCACAGAAACGGCGAAGACTCTTAGGAGACGCAGCAGCAACAACAACACCCGGCGGTCGGCAAATCGGAGATCCTGCTATGGCAATTCAACCGCCCGCAACCTCAACCATTTCCTCCTCCTCTACCTTTTGCGAATGATCAAATCAAGCTTATGGACTTCGAAACCAGCCTCCGAGAAGAAACAGCTGAAAACAAGTCATGCTTAGCCGATGTAGAGGTGAAGCTTTTAGGGTTTGACGCCATGATTAAGATCCTCTCGAGAAGGAGACCAGGACAACTCATTAAAACTATAGCTGCACTCGAAGATTTACAGCTCAATATCCTTCATACCAACATCACAACCATAGAACAAACAGTTCTATATTCTTTCAACGTCAAGGTATTTTCGATATGATTGTACATAAAAACTTCTTTTTAGGTGAATGACTTCTTATTCTTGATATTTCGTATAGGTGGCAAGCGAATCAAGGTTCACAGCAGAAGACATAGCAAAGCTCGGTTCAACAACTATTCAGTTTTCATTCATGCAAAGCAGCAGCATATGATCCATGTATGAGTGTGGATTATTAGATTGTAAGCTAGCCTGGATTAATGTTTTTCCAGCAATTCTATATTTGTTATGGAAACATATAGTAACTTTGACTTACATTGGATTGAAAACCATATTGGCTTTTTCTCTATTTTTGAGGTATTTTTGTTGAACCCATGGTGCAATTTTCTTACAAGTCACGATCCTGAAGTGAGGTTTACGGTGATTCCCATGTGGGATGAATCTCTTACTTCTTCTTCTCTGCTTCTTTCTTCCCATTCTTCTGCGCTGTCCTGGTGTTGTGGTTGTGTGGGAGATTTTGTGTAATTGTTTTGTTATTGAGAATTTTTTATTATATGATTATGAGCTAAGGTGAGGTGAGAGTTCAACTAGTCAATTACCTTCTTGCCGAGGGTTGAGGATTTGATGTCAGAAAATTAATTAATTTAATTGTGGAACATGTTTTTGTTAGTCTTAGGCTACACTCAGATATTGCAATTATGCTTGTTGGGTCCCTTCCTTTACCTCTTCTAGATCAATTGTTCTGGGCAAGGTTCATTCATCTCCAACTCCGTTGGTTGAAGGTCAATCTGGGAGAGAATTTCTGTTGGTTGATATGAGAATTTTGTCCAAAGTAAATGTAGATTTGTAATTAAACAGAGGAATTTCTTTTAACTCATGTTTATCGATGGGACTGGAATAAGATGTATAGTAACCTAATACTCGTATAATAATATACAAATCAAATTGAGCTTGACTGTACTAGCAAACAATGCATCATAATTTAGACGAAAGTATTTGTATTTGTACATACGATGTAATGGGTGGTATTGTAACCTTGCTCGAACAATAGCATTTAAAGATAAATCTTACCAGACCCAGTTTTATGCACCATGTCCCATTCCATGTTCAAGCATTTTGTGTCTGTGCATGGGATGCGGTGTGAGAGGTGTGGCAGGCAACTTTCTCAGACTATCGCTTGACCCCAAAAACTTATAAAACTTTTAGACAAGATTGTATTAGTAGTATTTATAGACAAGTCTTAATAATCTTCCATAAGAGTAGTGTATTATTATTAATAAGACAAGGTGTTTCCATTCCATGTATATAAAAAGTATTACACATGTGAGAATAATGAATACATGTGATGATTGTCTTCAATCCCTCTTTTTATTTTGTTTTACTTTGTGGGGTTAATTATATATTATGAAATTTATTTAATTAACATTTAACCCCATCATTCATAAAATCAATCGGGGATAAATGATTTTTTTTTAAATTTATAACAAATATATATTTTTATCAAATTATCTTTTTCAGTGATTTATGTAATATTTTATTGTATGAAAAATTTTGTGTAAAAAGATATTTTTTTCGTTTTGTCTAATTGATTTATAAAGAATAAATAAATTAAAGAGTAATATTTATTTTTTAATTAGTTTAATTAGGGTTAGAGAAGAGGACGTGATATGTACTTTTTTACAAAAAATTTATAATAAAATAAATTATTTTAATTTTTTAAGAGATATTATTTGTTAATATTTTTTTTGTAAATTATCAAAAAAATTATAAAATTAAAATATTTATAAAATTAGAGGACTTTTCAAATTTATATTAAATAATACAAGCAACAAATTTAAATTAAAAAAAATTGTACCTATATAAGATAAAAGTTATTTTCAAATTAATTCTAAAATTACATCAATCAATGGTCCCACTTCGTATGTAAATCTGGAGCGTTCAAATAGCACAGCCCATCCAAACTCTTCACGAAGTTGTATTAACCCCAAAACCCTAGGAGCCCTCTCATTTCATTTTCTTAACTTCATCACTCGCTCGCCGTTTCGCAGGAAACCCGCCCCCGAGAAGATGGTGTCAGGTTCAGGGATCTGTGCGAAAAGAGTGGTGGTCGACGCCAGGCATCACATGCTCGGCCGTCTAGCTTCCGTTTTGGCCAAGGAGTTGTGTGAATGGGCGAGAAGGTTGTCGTTGTCAGGTGTGAGGAGATTTGTATTTCAGGTGGGCTGTTAGGCAGAAGATGAAGTATATGAGGTTCTTGAGAAAGAGGATGAACACTAAGCCTTCTCATGGTCCCATTCACTTCCGTGCTCCAGCTAAGATTCTCTGGCGGACCATTCGTGGGTACGTTTCTTGTTGCGTAGATTTGTTGTTCATTGTTGTCTTTTGTGTGAACTTATTGTGTTTTGATTTGGTATGGAAGTGGGTTTATGTTGGTTGGTTGTTGTAGTTATGCTTTGAGACAGATGAATTAGTTAAGCAAATGCATGTGATTTCCACGTGAATTATTTGATGATCTCTCTTGTTAACAGAATTTGGAATTGAATTATTTAATTCAATGTATCTTTTTGTCTGTTTAAGTTTAATTTATATTTATTGATAATTTTATTGAGTTTTATGATTGGCTGATAGTGTGTTGCAAGTATTTTGTTTCAAACTAAGAGCCTGATTTGCAACTGGTGTTAGCTGCAATACAACTCTGAACTTTAGTCTTTTATATCATCTATTAATCAATGTTTCTGTTGATCCTGTTTGTTAGTTCTTTAAAAAATGAAACATTTTGTGTACTCTAAAAGAGCCTTGGTCTTTTGATTTTTGAAGGGACCAGTTTGCTAACTACCAAAGTGGAAACTTGGGGAAAATACATTAGGTTATTTTGTCATAATGTGGAATGGCAATTGGGAATTCCTTTTGTCTGATGATAATTGTTTGGGTTTTGCTTTAGGATGATTCCCCACAAGACTAAGCGTGGAGCTGCAGCGCTTTCTCGTTTGAAGGCTTATGAAGGAATTCCTGCACCTTATGACAAGATGAAGAGGATGGTTATCCCTGATGCACTCAAGTAAGTTTGTTATCTGAGTTTTATCTGGAAATATGACTCCAAACCTACTTGCTTCTTGAGATTAGTATCTGTTGAGGTATCCATTAACTTAATTGGTTGCTTTAAATGCTAGGGTTTTGAGGCTTCAAAAAGGACATAAATACTGCTTGTTGGGCAGACTTTCATCAGAGGTTGGATGGAACCACTATGACACTATCAAGGTGAGCACTTGCTTCCATGTCTCTATTATGTTTCTGGTTGATTGAACCATTTTACTGATGTTCAATGCTTGCCTTGTATGTAGTTGAAGCTTCTTAGCTATTCTGTGCTGATCAGACTTGGCATTATTTGGTCAATTTTTGGCATAATTTACAAGTACAAAATAAATTATTATTGCCCAAATTAACTAATAGTGTTGTGTTAAGTTGTATATTAGAAATGATATCATAAGTTTTTGAAAATTCTTAAAAAAGACTATAGATGGATTAAAATTATTTTTCTTTTTACACTTTAATACCATGCTGAACTGTTGTCAAATCAATGCCAGAATAGGTAAGTAGATTAATCACATGAATTTTGTCTCTGAATCATGTCACCTTATATGACTTATTTATTCAATGGTTTGTAAGAGATATATCATGTCATATAATGACATCATGCAATTTATAGCTCAATACTTTGTTAATGAAATTGGTATAGACTTATTGCCTGGTTGGTGCGGTGTTCTTTTTTTTTGTGCTTTTAAAAATTTCTGGCTTATTTTTTCTTCCTGCCAGTTGAATTCTAGTACTTGCCTTCTTTTTTAGCTTAAAAAAGGGTAAAACCTTGATTAATGTTTCAAACTTCAACTAGAGGAATATTGTTTTCATGAACTATACTTTTAGCTGTATGGTTGTCATTAGTCAAGTTCAGAATAGAAGGGACTTCACTTGTCATGGGCTTGACAGTATGAATTGTTAACTCTCCATCTCAAAACTAGAGCTTACGTATAATATTAACATAAGTTCCAAAATTATTTTGATTATCAACCTTTGAGTTGCATTGCTTGCTTCTGTTAATATCACTTTGTGAATCTTCTTGGATTTGTGGACACCAACCAAGCCTCATTTTTCAGCCTTTAGTTGTTCGGGAACACTATTGCATGTCGATGATGTATGGTTTGATTGTTTGTAGGAGCTTGAGAGGAAGAGGAAGGAGAGGGCCCAGGCATCATATGAGAAGAGAAAGCAGTTGACAAAATTGAGGGTCAAAGCCGAGAAGGCTGCTGAGGAGAAGCTTGGTCCCCAGCTAGAGATCATTGCTCCCATCAAGTATTGATGATTCATTTATAAAAGAGTTTGTTTTTCAAATGTCACCCATTTGAGAGAGTTTGGGGCCCATTATATTTCTTTCCTTTTCCAATTTGATATTTTTGTTTGATGGATCGTAGTAGTTTTTCTTTATTGTGTTAGTTTTGAAGTAGATGCCATGCTGTATGCAACGCACTTGTTTAAATTAGCCCTAATATCTCTAATCAATTTGCTCTGTTTTGTCATTTGGGTTTTTGGAGTTTTCAATTCCTTGGCATTCCACAGTAAAGTTTGTCAAGCACTCCCGTTACTTTGTTAAATTTAATCTCAAGTATGTCTTGGGGTAAGATTACCAAACGTTATACAAATGTGAGAAATAATATCGACCAGCTATCAAGAGTTTTCATTGATATATTTCCGATTCAATTAACTAATTCAGAATGTCATTTTGACAATAGAGGTAGGATTTTCACACTATAGTCCATTGTAAGAAGGAAAAAGACAGCAAAATGTGATCCATCCATCAGGGACTGTTCGATGGTCTCAAGAATAAATGATATCTCCCTCTCTAATACAACTACATCTATCGCTAACTGCTAATATTTATTTGCTTAATATGGCCAAATTTTCCTTTAAAAACCATCTGAATTTTGAAGATTTTATTGCCTTATTTAACTTTGCAAAAATATATAAATATTTTTAACCTGTCGAAGTATGCACGGTAAGTTCAGGATGTACAACATAATATTTCCTTGAGAAAATACAAGCATACGAGTAAACTAACGAATCCAACCGAATGATTGTAGCTTATAATCCAAAGTTACCGTAAATAAACTATTGACTTTCCATTTCCCCTCCTAAAAAGATTTCTGTTTTAAATTATTCCCCACTAACTCAGCCATGAACATAAATTTTCAGCTTCTTCTTCTAACCTTCCTTAGGGCTCATATATTTTGTATGCACAGAAACTTTGAATTTCTTTTTTCTTTTGGCAACAATCTTTCATTAATTAAATTACTCAGAAAATAATGTCTTCTGTTCATTATGATCTTATTAGTTTTAGTATTGTGATTTTGATGGGTTATTTGGGAATAGCAAATGGAAAATGGTATTTGATGCCAGGAAATAAGGCAGATGATTGCCAAATAGTTGTTGATCATTCAGGCCATGGCAATTTCTCCAGCATTCAATCAGCTATTGATCACATTCCATCAAACAATAAGCACTGGGTCTGCATCTTCATCAAAGCAGGCATATATAGGTAAACCTCTGATGAACCTTTTTGAAAATTAATATTTTTATAAGTTTTGTGATCATGATTAATTATTGTACATATGTGGAATTAGGGAGAAGGTGAAAATTCCATATGACAAGCCATTCATTATTCTTAAAGGAGAGGGGAAGAGAAGAACTCAGACTATTTGGGATGATCATGATTCACTTGCAGCAAGCCCAACTTTTGCTTCCTTAGCCGATAATATTGTTGTCAAAGGCATAAGCTTTGCGGTAATTTAATCTGTAAATTCTATTAACAATTTCTGTAACCATGTTTCCATAATACTTATCTTAATCCTCATTACATTTCCAATCTGGATCATAGAATTCATACAACAGTCCAAATAGTAACAATAAGAACCCGAGGATGCCGGCGGTGGCAGCCATGGTGGCTGGCGACAAGACTTCATTCTACCGGTGCGGCTTCTCCGGCGTGCAAGACACCTTGTGGGATGATCAAGGTCGACATTACTTCTATCGTTGTACAATCGAAGGTGCTGTTGATTTCATATTTGGTGGCGGCCAGTCTATTTACGAGGTAAGACTTTTTCACATGCCACATGCCCATGCCCATGTCAATGATATCTAATATTTACGTAGTTACACGTTTCCAACTATCGCACATAATGTTAGGTTTCCTTCGGGTACCACGCAAGTTATATTTAGGTTAATAGTCATTAATGAAATCATGTCATGTCATGTCATGTGGGAAGTGATGAATTTTCTTGTCTATTTGATTGTGAATATAGGGTTGTGTGATGCATATGCTTGGAGAAGCATTAGATCCAGGACTGAGAGGATTTATAACAGCACAAGGAAGAACAAATCCAAATGATGCAAATGGGTTTGTGTTCAAAAAAGGAATAGTGTATGGAACAGGTTCAGCTCTACTTGGAAGGCCATGGAGAGGTTATGCCAGAGTTCTATTCTACAATGTCAATCTCACTAGTGTTGTTGAGCCTAATGGTTGGGAACCTTGGAATTTTCTTGGCCATGAGTAAGTTTTCTAACCTGTAAATAACCACCAACTTACATAGCTTCATTTATTTGAAAGTTTGCTGTCTTAAATATGATGAGGTTATCGTTTCTTTTTGCATCTAAAGAATTAATATGCATGAGCAGAAACCAGTTAACCTTTGCTGAGCATGGCTGCTATGGAGCAGGGGCCGACACTTCTCGTCGAGTGAGGTGGGAAAAAAAGCTAAGCCCGGCAACGCTCAGGCAACTGACTAGCACTTCTTTCATTGATACTGAAGGCTGGCTTCATAAACAGCCAATTTAACCTTAGACTTTGATATTATTGACCGTAATTCTTGTGATTAACTTGTTAATATTTTCAAGAATCTGTATGAATGTTTTTCTCTCTTGAACGCATTTTTGCTTTGCTATGGTGAATTAATAATAACAACCATTCTTCTAATGTTCTATTCAGAATAGTTTTTGCTTTATCTACTTTTCTTACAATGAAAGGTTCATATAGAAGGAAGCATCCAAACAAAAGAGAAAGGATACATTAGTTGTCCCTGCAGGGTTCGTGCATCTCTGAGTCAGTCTCTGCACATTTGGTTCATTGCATCAGTTTTTGGCTATCTTTTCATCTGGGAAATCCTGCTATCTGTGTGTCGATCATCATCACATGCGTCTGATTTGAAATACATCCCAACAGATAGCTCAATCCACAGACTATCACTGCTTTGATGCTCCAGAGCTTGACGTACAACTCGCATCTCTGTTTGCATGATGTGATCTAGAATATCTGTGCCATTAAAGAGATTCTCAAACTTGTGTTGTTCTCGGGATAACAAAATGATCCAAGCTTTCTAGAATTTTGAATGCAGGCTGTCTATTCAATATTATGCTGTTGTAACGTGCAGCAATTATATGCTAAAATAACGGGAATTTGGCCTTCGATTGCCGTGTGGTCTATCATCCTTTTCCCTTTCAACACTAACCTTGTCCTCAAGGTTAGCAGTGGGAAAATTGGTCTTCAGCTTATCGTATTCGTCTCATGTTTGCATCAAAACTGAGCAAAGACCTCCGAAAGAACTAAAACCTTGTCCGCTAGTTTGTCACTTGGTTTAACCCAACCCAACGAAATTTTTTTGGTTGCAACTAGTTCCATATTAGGCTATCCATGTTCTGCTATTGGTGGAATTTCTGTAAGGATCTCATTAGTGTGACCCTATTGTTTATTTGGAAGTGAAACATGAAGAGGGATGGCCTTTAGTTCAGATGGTATGTATAGCCAATAAACTACTTGACCAATACATTAAGAACAACTTTGTAAGGTCCAACATATTTATGAAAAACTTTTAGTAAGATCGACAAAAAATCGATTGTTAATAAGTTTACTTCAAACATTATTAATGTGTACATTAAAATAAAATTGATAGGTAAATTACATTCAAAATTAGTTAAATATTTAATTTGTATAATCAAATCAGACTAATTTATTAACAAAACAGTAACATTACACTGGAAATTTTTTGAATTTATGACTTCTTCAACAATTACAATAAATTAGAAAAAATTAAATGAAAGTAAAATGCAAAAAATTGATTAATCATGAGTTCACCTGACAATCAATTAAAATTTCTTTACCTATTCTACAACAAGATTAAGCAAAATTGAATTTGCTTTTGGATATTCATAAATTGATTCAACTAAGAAATAGAAAGTTTTATAATGAGTGTAACGAGAAACACAAAATTTTTTATAATTATATGAAAGTAAATAATGTATTTTTTATTCTCCAAATAAGGGAAAATAATCCAAATCCGATTGTTTCCTCAAAAGTCCAAAGGCATTCAAATTAGTTATTGAATTGATTATCAACATAGTTATTAAGAAGAAGAAGAAGAAGAAGATGCAAACCTAGATAGTGAAGAAGAAGGTGCAAACCTGAATCCAGATACGAGTGTTTCTTGGAAAGCCCAAGTGTGTCAAAGTGATTTTCTTTTGCATTGGACTGATTTTCAACCTAGTTATCACGAACAAGAAGAAGAAGAAGAAGAAGAAGATACAATCCAATGATCGAGATGAATTGGATGTAACGTTACTTGGTTGTAACATAACCCAAGTCCCAAAAATTCAAACATATCTTCTTTTTTTGTCAAAATTTCCTGCTAACTTAAACTGTGTCAATCTCTTCCTCGAGCACCCTTTTTCGTTGTAGACTAACTCCATTGCCGATGTTAAGAGTGTGAGAAAAGTTGCATGTGTAGTAATGAAAATGGGCATACCCTGAAGTAAAATACCACATTTGTTATAATTTTAGAACGGAGGGTGTTTTTTGTATAAATATTAATTCTTTGATCAGTTTAGTAAAAAAAAGATAATGTAATCATTTTTGTAAAATGACATAAAAAATTATAGTTTTTAAAAACTTTTTCATAAATAAATTAAAAATCTAAAATTATTATCATTTTAATTTACTTATTTACGGTTATAGAATTAAAAATTTTACTATTAATTGAATTAGAATTAGATATTATAAAATTAAAAGAAATACTAATTCACAATTATAAAATGTCTCTTCTAAAATGACCATACTCACCCACCTTTACTTTTATAGAACTTTTTTTAAACAAAAACGAATATCTTAATCAAAACAGTAAGAGATGGGACGTATTTAGTAGCACCCTAGCGTTGGACCAGACAAATCACGAACAATGCAATAATTTGACATTAAATTATATGTAAATATAATTATTATCAAGATTAAGCTTGCAAGAGAAGGAAATTAACAAGTTTCATTAGTAATAATAATACCCAATATCTCAAATTTGAATAAAAATCAATACTTTAGTATGGATCTTAATAAGTTTGTCACATCTTCATCTCCTACTTAATATTAAATTACAAATGAGTTTGCCATAAAATGTAATAAATAAAAATGGTAAGGCATACTTAACAAGTTTGGATGAATGAATGATTTTAAGGCATGTATGTAATTGCAATGTATAAAGTTGAAACGAGTGATGGAATTAATAATCCTCAATGGTAATGGTGGGGGATGGAGATTGGGATTATGAAATCAATAGTATGATAAGTGGTCCTGGCCTAGTACCAACTAGGTAGGCTAGCCTTCCTTTTTTATTGATAGTTAGTTGACTTAATCTATGTACCACATAGCTCAATTCTTCACAAGCAAACACCACACATGCCAAAATTTCTTTGAACAAAGAAAAGCCAACTACCACCCTTTATTTTGTGATTGATAATATATTTCATTCTAAGACAAGGATGTGATGTCTCCCCAATTTCATTATACATTTTATCATAGCCTAGCCTGCTATTTGATTTGATTTATCTATATATAGACACCATAACTTGATCAATTACTAAATTATATATGGTTTCCAATCAATATTTATGGAGTTGGCTCTACCAAACCTCCCTCCCAATCAATTTATTTATTTATTAAATATCTAAATGACATATTCTTTTGAATGTCAGTATAATACTTGTGGCAGTTGGAATTACCTACAAATTATATTCCAAAATATGTCAAACAATCTTATGTTATATTATGTTACCATAGCATAGCAGTCTTATATTATATTATAGAAACATAACATAATAATAGATAAGTATTATAAATATATATATTTAAGGGTAATCGATTAGTTAAGCAGAGACCAAAGTCATAAAACCAAAAGTTATCAGTGTCTGAGCACGAGGTGTTTCTTTGCCATCCTTTAGTTTTCATTTGGTTAAGGTTTATCGTAATCACAAAAACAAATGCAGTTATTTATGACTCGGAAATAGTCAGCATCAAAAAGAAGGGGAAGATGGGTGATGTTGTGTACTAAATGCAGAAAGTTTATCAGTAATTTAATTGTGTTATCGGAAGAGTTGCAGCATGCAGCAGCAAGCAATTCGCTCTGCTCTGCTCTGCATTAAAAGCAAAACCAACCAATCAAGGAAGAAAAAGTAGAGAGAGAAAAATTTTAGAAATAGAAGTAGTGTCTTTTCAAGACAACAGCAGCACAAGGCTGGCACGCAAATCGCCCCACCGCTCCCAGATATCGATTGAATTCGGAGCTTAAACAACTGACCGATGTTGGGTTTTTGGCTTCATCCTGTTTGTCTTCCTCTTCCTGTTAATTGGCGCAATCATATTGATGTCCCTGATTTTTCAAGATTTTACGGAGAACAACATTCTTATTAATTTTGTAATAAAATAAAAACGTTCTTATTTCCTAACGAAATGAAATGAGATAGATTTTGAGTGTTTCCTTCCTTCCCTTTTAAATTTATTCATTTTTTATGAAATTCGATAATTTCATTAAATAATTTAAAACTAAAAACAATCTAATATATTAATTAGCAGTAGTAACCCCAATTATTAAAAATATAAGTTGGTAGATGAATGAATTGACTTGACTTGTCCTTGTCAAACCAATTAAATCTTAATTGTGGTCCTCATCACACACCTAATTCTTCCATAATTCCATGTCACATTACAATCAATCAATCCCATTCTAATCAAATTAAACATACATACCTTACATTACATTACATTATTGTATCACTACTAATACCATATTAATATACACAATGTATTATTTATTTAATCCAAATTATTAATTTTAATATAATATTATTTAATATTTTTATGATATAATCTTGTTTGTCTGTGACGATGTAATTCTATTATTCAAATTTTATTAAGACAATCGTAAAATTTATTAAAAAATATATATTTTTAAAAATATTTTTATAATTATATTATTTATTATATTAATGAAAATAAAAATATAAAATTAATACTCATTTTATTATTATTAAAAGTCTTTTAAAATTATCTTTTAATAATATTTTACAAAAAGGTTTTAATATTAATACCCTTATATTAAAATTTGTCCGGACAATCAAATTGAAAAAAAATAAAAAAAGAAGACACAAGCAAATCATCTGGTAACCGGATTACACACAGAACGCCGTACGCAGCCACAGTGGAACAGAGAGAGAAGAAAGCCCAGAGAGAACGAGGGACAGAGACATGCCACGGACGCATTGCTGTCTTAACTCTAAATGCATGCTCTTTTCGTCTTTGTTCTCTCTCTAAGCCCGGCTCAACTCTTCTTTCTCTCTTCAGTTCCGGTTTTCACCAAGTCGGATCCTGCATTTTTTATTTCTCCTGTCATTTCACACTCTTTTTCATGTACTCGGCGATTCACTCGCTGCCTCTCGACGGTAGCGTCGGTGGGCACGGCGAGTTTCAAAGTGCGCTTGATGGAACCAACTTGCCTGGTGACGCCTGTTTGGTCTTGACCACCGATCCCAAACCCCGTCTCCGGTGGACCGCCGAACTCCATGAACGCTTTGTTGATGCTGTCACTCAGCTTGGTGGTCCTGACAGTAAGTTCAGTGTTATTGATTTTGTGTAATGCATCTCGGTGAGTAAGTTGGATTCTTTTTTTTTCAACATTGTAGGTGCTTAATATCAATCTATTTGATTGATTGTGAAATGTGGGTTTTAAGGTAATTAAAAGTTAGAATCAGAAACGCTCGATCGTCTATTTGATTTGCTCATGTCTGTTCTAATAAAATGGTTCGAAAATTTAATGAATTGACATATTAAATGTTATATCTTCAGTGATTGGATCAGTTAAAGATAGATGGACGGTTACGAATTCTTTTTTCTTATTTTTAGTCAAAATTGAAGTTACAGTATCCCAACGCTTTATTTTATACTTGTGGTTTTCCGGATTTTGTGTTGCTTCCATAATGTGGATGAAATGTTTATTTTTTCGGGTTTTAATATGTATATATATATATGTATGTATGTATGTATGTATATATTTTCTGATGAATATATGAGTTGCAAATTTCCAAGAAACCTTGTCTTAATGGAGTTTCGATTAAGATAACATAATCTTCACAAATGGACCATTACAGATGCAGTATCCAAAAAGTCCTAGTTATAGAGTGGCAATTTTTTGGTGTAATTATTGTTAAAGCTGAATTAAGAAAACAGGGGGAGGTATTGCTTTTATATATTTAGAGGAGAAATTAAGTTAGTCCCACTCCTTGTTCTTATTCTTGTGAGGATTATCCTTCGGCTAGCCTTTTGACCATTTCTTTTTTGGATAGAAAAAGTAGAAATGAAAAGTGATTCTTTTAGTTAAAAATAACTAATATTGCAAAGACTGAGAAAATCTTTAGGGTGTGCTGAGTATGTTTTTCTAGAAAACTGCTGTAGAAGCACTTAAAAATGGTTTAGAAGCATCTGTGAAGTGCTCTAGGAAAAGCACTTGAAACTCATTTTTGTTTTCCTTCATTTATTGATATACATAAATGAATCCATTTTGTATAAGTTCATTGAGTTCTAAATTGGAAACTTTTGTCAGACCTTAAAACTTTGGTAGTCAGGAAACTTATGTGCTATAATATCCCAACTAGGTGGCCCAAATGGATTGAACAACTTATTTTGGTTGGAAACCAAAGGTCTTAACCACTGAACACGACCCTTAGGGTTCCAAGTGCTTTTCACTGAATCCTAAAAAATAAATATAAAAATGGTTTTAACTATATGAGCACTTTTGACAATATTAAAAGCACACCTTAACACATTGTAGGTGTTAAGCTTGTATTTGACTATCTTATTTATTGGCCTTGGTGTTATGTACTTTGTATTCTTTTAATTTAGGCATATTCTGATTATTCAAGGACTCATGAGTCCACTGAGTGATTATGATGTACTTGACATGGGTTGTAATATGGCCAACAGGATAAATTATGTTTTGGAACCATTTAGTTCAATAATGTTGGTGGGCATAGTTTAGTTATAAGACAAAGCGGATTGATTATGGCATTTTGTCTCTGTCTGGAAAAGAATATTCTGTTCTTCATTGGGGGTTTTGAGAAAAAATCTGCTTCAGCAAGTGCAGGAATTTTTTTAAGACTAATTTTTTAAGTTTTATCTTTAGCATCCAAAACGAATAAGTGAACAAATGATGCAATCATTCATTTCAACTATTTATCTTGGTATTAATAACTTGAAGTCCTTATATGACATACTATAATTTAATTCTTTGTAATTGCTAGCTAGTCTGCAAGTTCATTACCTTGATTCTTGCATGTAAAATTTTGGTGAATCCGTTGGATTTTATTAGAATTGCAACAGCGTGTAAATTTTGTTCAATTTATGGTTTTAGAGTAATTGCTGAGACTTTGTCAACAGAACACCAAGACAACCAGCTATATAAAATTAGGTTAAAGCGGTCTATGTCAAATAAGAGACTGAAAAAGGGCAAACAAGAAATAATTAAAGATTGTTGTGATAGAGTGCACAAATGGTTATTCTTTGATTGAGGTGTAGAACTCAAGAGTTATTTCAAAATCTGTCTCAGTCATAGTGAAACTGGTCATGCTATTTGTTTGATTGATTGACATCAAAATTGATAATATCATTGTTGTGTGGAGAAACTATTAATTTGACTAACAGAGAAGCAGAAGGGAATGGGAGGGTCAATTTACAATGAATGCTGTTATAGGAGGGAACAGTATCATGGAATTGATTTGCACTCAAAATATGCATCTGTGTTGTTTGCCAAAGAGGTGGAAGGTTTCTCAAATTTTTCTTAGTGCAATGCCACTTCCATATCTTGTTCCCATCAAACAGAGTGGAAATACCTTAGTGGCTTTAGGCATATTTATAAGCTTGAGAGTTCATCAATCCAGTAAAGAGTTGCTTGTCTGTAATGTTGATGGAATGATATCTACTAATGATCATTTAGTGATGTGTATATATAATGTTCAAGGCTGCTCTTATTAGGTCTGCATGAATAGGGAATAATGAACCATGTGTGTTAAGACTTGATGAGGCATAAGATGGAAAATTTAATAAATCTCTGCCTGCTGTTGCTAATGTTTCCTCCAAGCGATCAATTGACAAGATCTTCTCAATAACCATGTAAAAGTTGAACGAAAGATCCTCTGCAATTGCTTCGTAGCAGCACTAGAAGGCTTATCAAATTTGCCTAGTAAATAGTTGTTTTGTAAAGTCAGGTGAAGTGATAGTGGGCCTCTCTGCCCTTTCTAAGTACTGATTAGGAACTGAAATAGATGGTTGAATCCTTTTTATATTTCTTCTGTGTTGAAAGGGGAAATAGGGTGTTGCTTGGAATGCTAGAAGCTACAGGAGAAATGAAAGTTGTTTATATCTTGGATCCTTGAATTTTTATTGCACTCTCTTAAAAATTCTAAATATATATTTTGGTGTTCTTTGAACAATTGGTCATTTTCAACAATTGTGGAAGACATCGGCTAGTTTACTGTATCCACTTGGGATCTCGTTTGTCTAGCTTTAAAATTTAAGCCGAAACAAAATTTTAAATCTTTCACTTGTCCTATTTTCATTACCTTGTGCTCAAGCATCTAGTTTGTTGTGTTTTATCAACCTTTTGATAGTTTTCTAAGCTAATTCTCATGGAAGAAATATACTCTGAGAGATCAGTGTTACAGCTTCTGACATTTATTCTGGAATTATGGCTTGAGGAGGGTTTAAAGAAAGTTTTCGGGCCATAGAACAAAACTCCATGTTTAATGGTAGTTTCTATTTGTTATGTATCTTTGTTGGACTGTGTTACTAAGGAATTTCAAGACATTTTTTTTGTTTCTTTTTTTAATTTTTTATGTATCTTAATTCAGAAGGGTTGTAAGATAAGATTGCTTTTTGGTTGCTGGTGTTGATTGCTGGTACTGATGCAGATTTCTTGGCAGAGTGTAGTATTTGGGAAGTTCTCAGCTTGTTTGGGAATCAGATATTTAGAGCTATTTTGGTGGTTGTTCATATTTAGTGTATAAGAGTACTTTCTTAATCTTTTTGTGTACTTTTGTAAAGCTATATGTAACCTTTTCAGACGTTGTTTTTTTTACTCCATTTTGGCAACTTGGTCTGCTTTTTTATTCGCTTTCTGTCTATGAACATATATAGTTTCAGAGTAGTTTCTTGCCCTATGGGCTTGGATGAAAGGTGGCACAAATTCTACTCAATTTGAAAAGGATATCTTATATAAGATAATAGTGAAGATTCTGACAGTTTGATTCATAAGCAGTCTGCTCTCAGTTTCACTGTTGCTGAGGCACAACTTGTAGTTTTAGGATACTGCTAATGCTCCTCAAGTTTTGAGGTACTTTCACACTCCCTGTAGTTCCCTACTCTGTTGCTTCAGCATGTCAATTTGAAGCATAAATGTATGCCTTACAGTTGTGTATAAAAACTTATAATGGTTCTCAAGTTTGGATGCACTACTGGACTCCTCCAAGTTCTATTTCATTGCTTGGACATTGCAAAAGAAGGGGCTAAAATGTGAAGCTTGTAATTCATATTGTCATGTGGGAGACAATGGGTACACTTAGCTGTTATTTGTTGTAGTGTCTTATTTGTCATGAACATGACAAGCGCCCTAATTTTATGTGAAACTACAGACGGCATCATTCCAAAATAATGCATGAATTTGGTAACTTTGCCATTGTATTGTTTTCTATTGTTGAATTTTCCAGGTTGTGAAGTGCCATGCTTATAAATTTCACCTGAAAGGAAAAAAAATGAACAAGAAAAAGAGGAAGTCTTTCTTTTGGTTCTGTTGTTCATTCATGACCAAGGTTATGGTGGATACTCAAGGCATGCATGCAATGTCCATTCTGAATCCTGCTTGGATAATGTAGGCAAGAGAGAAATCTGTGCATGGTGTACCTGATTTAGGAACAAATTGTGATCAAGATTTGAACATCATGCCTCTATTTTTATTCTATTTTAATATTACATGAATATGAACCAAACATCTCCCCAACCTTGATGTGAGCAAGATTTGAACCCCATACTTCTTGTTACTCTTGTAGCACCCTAAGAGATTTTATGAGTTAAGCCAACTAACAGCACAAGGATATTTCAAAGATGATGATAAGCATAAAAATGAATACTGGATTCCTCCACAGACATAATTCTTAATCTAAAGATAATCAAAGAAAATCCTGAGTGGTAAAATTATTTCTAAATATTAAGAAGTGTGTTTTAGTTCTTGTCGATTCTTGCTCCAAATGTTAATGATTAGGAAAAGTTTTGTAGGCTTGGTGATTTCCTAATGTGGGACTTGGGACACTAGTAATGTTATTAAAGATTAGCTCATACTAACTTGCTTTGGCTATAATATTAGTTGCCTAGTTTGAACCTTGTCTGATTGTGCTTTGGATCCAGCCTAAAGAGTTGCACTTCACTTGTTTTGAGAAGGGTTGCGCATAAAATAGAATCAAATTTTCTTATTCCAGAGCTCAAAGTAGTTGTTTGATTTTATTTTATTTTATCTTTTTAATTATCCTGATTCTTCTGGATATGCATCACAGAAGCAACACCGAAGACTATCATGAGAACAATGGGAGTGAAAGGCCTTACTCTTTATCACCTGAAGTCACATCTTCAGGTCATTGACACCTTGTCTCTTAATTGACCAATAGAAGTATTGCAATATGATATGCTTTTGTGTATTCACAGTTTTCTTCCACTTGATGCCTCTTTCTTTCAGAAGTACCGGTTGGGGAAGCAAGCAGGCAAAGAAGCGACAGAGAACTCGAAGGATGGTATTTTCTTGGTCTTTACAGTGCAACATGATTTTAATATATTCTGTTGTGGTAAAAGAAACTGAAACTTTATTTATTTATTTTGTTTATTTTTTTTATCCTTGTTGAATTTTCTTATTGCATTACTTAAATAATTTTAAAAGAGCTATTTGACTAAGTCTGTGACCAAACCATAGAAGAACTTTTTTCCAAAACACCCTAGGCATTACCAGCATATTGTCTGTAGCAGCAGCTCTTAGAAGTCACTATATTCAGCAGGTTTTAGACCAGGGCTTTTGGGGTTCAAGATACATACTAGAATGATTTTGTTTCCACATGGTACAAATTGTTCATTTTTGTGCCTTGGTGGGTTGGGCCATGCAACAGTAGATGGCAAGAATGGTCATTGAGACAGACAGATGCACTTGAAATTCTTGTTTATGTAGTAACTATTTGTGGTTGGCTTTGCAGCTTCTTGTGTTGCTGAAAGTCAGGATACTGGCTCATCAACTACCTCATCCACAAGAATGGTACCTCAAGATCTGAACGAGTATGTTATCCTTCTTGCATATTTCTTCTAAAACTCATCCATTGAATTATATTTGCTTGACTGCATTTCATTTGTTATATAGTGGTTACCAAGTTACTGAGGCTTTGCGACTACAGATGGAAGTTCAAAGAAGGCTGCATGAGCAGCTGGAGGTGAGTTTCCTTTAACATCTGTCGGTGTCTACTAAATCCTTTCTGTTTCTGTCAACCATCTGGATCACTTGTACACTTCTTTTCTTCTGTATGTATGAGACAAAGTCAAAATGACTCAAGCCGCGTTACAAGGAAAATTGCAATTTTCAGTTACCTTTGGAGCTTTAATGTTTTGCTTATGAAATTTGGACAAAATGTGGTAGAGTTAATTGCCTTGTTTAATTCTATTTAGTTGAGTCATTTTTTTATGGTTTTATCATAACCAGGTTCAGCGACGTCTCCAACTTCGAATTGAAGCACAAAGCAAATACCTACAGTCAATACTTGAGAAAGCTTGTAAAGCTCTGAATGATCAAGCCATTGCATCTGCTGGACTTGAAGCTGCTAGAGAGGAGATTTCTGAACTAGCCACCAAGGTTTCCAATGACTGTCAAGGGATGGCCCCATTGGAGAACCTAAAAATATCTTCCATATCTGAACTTGCTGTGGCTATGGAGATCAAAAGTACTTCCAGTTTACCAGCTCAACTAGGTGACTGTTCTGTTGAAAGTTGCTTGACTTCAACTGGAAGTCAAGTTTCTCCAATGGGTGTGGGATCAGAGGCAGCTGCTGCTATGAAGAAAAGACCTAGGCCATTGTATGGTAATGGAGATTCATTGCCTTTGGAGGGAAACATGAAGCATGGATTAGAATGGACGATGCCTAGTATTGGATGAAGAGCAGCAACTTGAAAACCCTTTTTGATTTCTTTTCCTTTTTTCTTGTTTAGTTAATCTACAATGGGTCATCCTTTTGGTCAACTGTTTCATCATTAGTGGTCTGTATATTCCTGAAGCAGATCTTTTTGAATGTGGGATTACGATAATTTTATGACATGGAATTGCCTCGTTCAAAAGTTTTCATGTAGTTTTTTTTTGGCCCTTTGTGGTTGGTGGAAAGAGTAGGTATGATGAATGTGGATTTATTTAGAGGACGAGACCTTTTATCATCATTCTGGAAAGCCACTTATCTTGATGCAATGAATTCTCTCTGTACTTCGGTATCCATACATTAATGAATTCTCCGGTGACAGTGTTGGGAATTTCCATGTAAATCTGCAGGTATTATTTGCTTATTCATCCATTGAATGTGATGCCAATTATATTGATGGTGGTGATATGATTATAGTTTTTATAATTATTGTAAAAAACAAATTAAAGTGGCAATGAAGTTAACTTCCACTTTCCCAAAAAAATGAGTTGATTCAGTATTGTTTTATGGTTTATTTTTACAAGGTTGTTATATAAACGTGATTAGGAAAGTGGTTCTTGCTCCGTGCATAGAAAATATGTCTGGTAAAGTATTTAAACAATCTTTTTTTTTAGTGCTCTAACAGTGAAAAGAACCGCAAACACGTACACGCGCACATGTATACAGAGTCTCAGTTGAGAAAGCGGCAAGGGTCTAGTCCAACTGTCAAGTAACTACGTATATATTCTTGGATTTATGCTGACATGATTATTTTAAAAAGAGAGGTGCACGAGACGGAATTCTATGGATTCTGCTTTGCTTTGCTTGTTTTCAAAGGCCAAAATGGCATCTCCACTTTGGAAAGAACCTCATTTTGCTTAATCCCTGGCATCTTCTCCTTTCTCCAACTTTCTTTTTATTCATCAAATCCCACCCTCTTTTCCTTTCTCATTTTGCTTACTTCCTAACTCTTTTCTTCTCCTCAAATACCCACCTGCCTCCTCCTCTCTCGAACCCTATTGCCATTTAACTATTCAATGGGTAAGTTCCAACTTCTTTTGCCTTTCTATTATTTTTTTACCTTGTTGAATGCTCTACAAGTTCAACCCTGTTCTGAGTTAAACTTCAATTCTGCAAACGGAATATGGGTTTACCTAAAGTTTTTAGCTTGTTAATATCGTCTTGCTTGATTTTGTGCATATATTTTTGGCTAGTAGGGGAAGAAATTTCTATGCTGATATTTGTTTGTTTTTCACAATTTTTTTGCCTTTTTGATAATTCTTGTTAGTTATTTATTAGTCAAGTTATGTGCGTGTTCTTGTGATTGATCCATTTATTTGTGTGTGATTACCACTTGAAAATAACCATACCGTGCTGGGTGTAACTAAATCTTGGTAGTTATCATAATTGATACTATGTTAAAAATAATTTATCTACTGTTGCTAAGTTAAGGTGGATTTTAATAGGATTCCAGTTATGATTTAAGTGCTTGCTGTCTTCAGTGAATTTTTGTTTTCGGTTATGTTAGGATCCGGAGAAAAATGCCAAATCGCTCAAGGAATTCCTTTTTTTAATTGCTTTCCGAGCATTGCATGTTTGCCTTCCTCATACTTCATAGTCTTAGGTAGAACTTTTTTCATTGGCGCATTAGGATTATCATCACTGCTTCCTCTGCAGCTTCAACTCCTTTGGCACTAGAATTATCAGACAAAATCACCAGAACCGCAACATCTTTCCACTATCACTGCAAACACCAGCCCATCATATTCATTGTGCCACCGCACAACTGTTACAGCTAGTGCTGCGTCCATGCATTTACCTCTTCATTCTACAACCCACACCACCATCTTGGCCACCTGAGAAGCAGCATCTATACTGCAGATCTTAGTACCACAGCACCACCGTCGCCATTTTGATAGTCCTATTGTAACCAACAATAAATGAAGTAAAAATAAACATTTTTTGCGTATATAGTTGGTGTAAATGCAACTTAAGTGACAGTACTTTCCTTAATTATGAAATTTACTTCCACAAACAGAAAAATAAAAATAAAAATAAATAAACATAGAATTCTCATGTAATTACTTTATGCTGCCAAGATTATACAGACATTAAATATTTGTTGATTGTTTGACTTTTCATCTTGAGTCAGAGAAATATAGTGTGTATTATGTCCAATTATCCAGTAAAAAATTTCATAATTTTGTATTTCTGGTTTGACAGTTAAGATATAATCATAAACATATGCACATTTCATCTTATTTTTGATCCTACTTCTGATTCTTCATATCTTAATTTTAAGGCAAGTCCCAACCTTTGCCTTCTCTTAAGTTCCTGTCCAACAAAGTCAGAGACATGCTTTGCCGGTGCGGTTCACAAAACAAGTATAGCAGGTTGGATGCAAAGCTTGAGAAGAAAGTGATTGAAGTTAAGAAAAATACAACTGGAAATATCAACTTCAAATCAATTGATAGCATAATTTTAAGGTTCCCTCAGTTCAGAGAGGGACTGAAAAACATCAAAAGCATATTTGAACAATATGGTTTGTGACAATGTTGTTGCTTTTCTACTGTCTGAGATATTGTCAAGATTTTTATTTCAAATTGACTCTCTTTCCCTTTCTCTACTATTCATAGATGAAGATTCTAATGGAACAATTGACCATGAGGAACTTAAAAAATGCTTAGAGGAGTTTCAACTCCATCTTAAAGAGAAGGAGATTGAGGATCTATTCCATTCTTGTGACATTGATGGGAGCGAAGGGATACAATTCAATGAGTTTATTGTTCTCCTCTGTCTCATATATCTCCTAATGACACCCTCCTCTGCCACAACTGTATCCACAAATAAACTTAATTTTGTTTATTTTGCGCTCTTTCTGAATTTAACTCCACCAAGTGAATGTGCGCTAATGAGTGTCTTTGATGGCCTTGGAACTGTATCAGATATCAAAGATGGGTTCACCTCAGCTCAAGGCCACATTCGATGCTATACTTGAAGTGTTTTTTTTTCTTGATAAGAATGGTGATGGAAAGCTGAACAAGAAAGACATGATCAAGGCTTTGAATGATTCTTCTCCTTTGGAGAAATCACCAGCACACATCAGCAGGACTCGATTCAGTATTACCTGCTTCGCTTGCTATATTTCCAACTTTAGTTTTGTTGTTGGGGTTGTGAAAAAGTTATTCTATTCTTCTTCTTTAATAATTCTTGCGACAAAATGCAGAGGAAATGGACTGGGACAGAAATGGAACAGTCAGCTTCAGGGAATTTCTTTTTGCTCTGATCAGCTGGGTTGGGATTGAAGCTGATGAATAAATCACTGACACGGAGTTAAAGCAGCCACAGGATAACATATAGGTTAATCTGGCAGTAGTCCTGAACGAGGTCAGACTAAAAAGATCTGGTTGTTTCATGTTAATTATGACACGTTTACATATTGTAGAAACATGAATCCAGTCAATAAATTGACCGATAAGTCAGTTGTAATTAACTTTTATCTGCTTCCAGCAACTGTTCTTCATGCTTTGTCTAAACCTTAGTGGAAAAGTTTTGTATGAGTAGTGTTTCATAACACTGAATTGGCAAGAATTTGTTTGGTACAAGAAAAAGCTCACTGTAGTGTCATCAAAAATATATTTAAGGACATGCTTGTTTCTTTTTATACACATCACACACCTTAAATAGTATACATAAGTTATAAAAGGAAAAAAGGGAGAAAAAAAATCTCAAAAGCAAAACCCTGTGAAGATTATCTCTGCCTCTCTCGGTTCAGTTACTTCATTGTATTCCTAGAGCTTGAATTTTCTTTATCAATGATAAAGAACTGGCATTTCTTTGTTTCCATTCTTCCATACTTTCATTCTTTTGGCATTGTTCCATGAAGCATTTGTCATTTCCATCAAGTATGCTGACAATCTGCCTCATGCTCGGTCTTAGTTCTGGGTTGGAGAGTGTGCACATGATTCCTAATTTTATGAGTCTCATCAGTTCTTTATGGTTATACTCTCCATTCAACCTTGCATCAACCAGCTCGGCTAATGGTCTTTTCTGTGCTTCAAATTCCCGAACTCTCTTCACCACTAACACCTCGGGCCTCCTAAAGTCAACTGCCATCTGTCCACTAACCACTTCCAGCACCACCACGCCAAAACTATAAACATCAGCCATTGTGGTTGCTTCACCAGCTTGTGTATACTCTGGTGACATGTAACCAAAAATACCACGAACTGATCTGTTTGCATTGGTCGCTTTATGATGGCCGTGATCATTGCGTGTCAAGAATTCTGCGAGGGCAAAGCATCCCAGCCTTGGGTTCATGTCTGGATCAAGGATTATGGCAGAAGAGGTAATATTTCTGTGGATAACTTGTTCATCCCATTCCTCGTGGAGATAAAGAATGGCAGAAGCAAGTGACTTGACAATGTTGTATCTGTGGTGCCATTGCACGACTGAATGTCCAATTCTGCGGTCGTGATGGAAAAGCAGGTGACTCAGAAGGCAAGTTGCTGAATAATCATAGACCACAAGCATCTCCCCTTGCTCAGTGCACCAGCCACGGAGCTGAACCAGACTGCGGTGGCGAAGCCTCCCTAAATTTTGGAGTTCGTTTGAGAATCTTGTACGCAGTGCAGGGCATTTGTTCATGCCAAGCCTCTTCACCAGAACATGATGGCAGTTGTCAAGGAAGCCATGGTAGGCAGTACCAAAGTCCAATTCTGCCACCCTATGCGACTCTGAGAAGTTGTTTGTGGCAGAAATAATTTCCTTGTAGGATATTTCCCGTGGAGTTTCAACAATGAAGAAAGTAGTTCGTCGCTGACTTCTGCTATTATAAAATTGGGATTCACTGTTTCCAAATTCAGCAGTTGCATAGATAGTTTCTTCTGTGGCTGTGACATAGCTCGTTGAAGCAACGGATGTGATTGCTGTATTTGTGCTTGATGTACTGGTGGACCTGGTGGTAGATGTGTTGCTTGTACTTGTGTTGGTTGGTGAAGATAAAGAAATGTATCGTGGGTGTGACTGAAATGATGGCAGAGCTGGCAATTTACCTGGACAATTGCCTGAAAGAGCTTCTACTACCCATTTCATGTTAGGTCTCAATTGTGGATTATGGAGTGTGCAGAGTAGCGCAAGATGAAAGAGACTTTCCATGTCGGAAAGCTTGTAAGATCCGTCTGAAAGCCGATTATCCCCTGCTTGTAGAACCTTCCCTTCATCGGATAGTCTTCTGATCCAATCAACCAGAACAATCTGATCATCCGGGTATGTGAGATCCACGGCCCTCCTCCCAGAAATGACCTCCAAAACTACTATTCCAAAGCTGAAAACATCAGATTTTGCTGTAGCAACACTTCCTTTATGGAAACTCTCGGGTGGTAAGTACCCTATTGTGCCGCCAATTCTGGTCGTCTCTGCCAGGTGAAACTGGTGAGTTTTCAGTGATGGTGACTTGGTCTGGTACTCGAGTTCATGTTCAAGCCAGCGTGCCAAACCAAAGTCACCAAGTCGAGCATTATAATGGGAGTCAAGCATGACGTTACTTGTCTTGACATCTCTGTGTATGATCTGAGTTTCCAGCTGCTCATGAAGATAATGCAATCCAGTCGCTAAGCCACCAAGTATGTTCTTCCTCCGCTCCCAGTTTAAAGGTGCCGCCTTCATGTTTTCAGGCCTTCGAAACAGTACCCTGTCAAGACTGCGGTTAGGCATGTAGTCATAAACCAGGAGCAACTGGTCTTCATGCACACACCAACCTCTTAACCGGACAAGATTTCTGTGGCGCAGATGAGCTACAGCAACCAATTCAGCCGCGAAAGTCTTCTCGAAGCGCTCTCCTTTCTCCGCCAAGCATTTCACAGCCACAACAGTTCCATCACTAGGTAAAACGGCTCTATAAACTTTGCCAAATCCTCCACTTCCTAGAACTTCATCTTCATTAAACCCATTAGATCCTATATAAAGCTCGGCATAACTAAAAATCCTCGGATTGTCGCCGCCAACTTTCTCAGATATCTCCACTCCTTCCAGGTCATGAAACACGCCGGAACGCTCTTTCCTGGGTGCGTTATGATGACAACATCTAACCCAATTCGATTCATACAACCCGCGTATCGAATCACAAATGAAACTAATGATTCTCCCCCCACAGCTGCGTTCAGAATCTCTCTTGACCTTTTCTCTTTCAGGTTTGTAAACACGGGACTTCTCATACGGTAAGATTTCATCGACGTCTGCCGGCATAATGAAACAAAGACGATTCATCTGGTGCATGTGGAGAAGATGCCAGAGATGGCCTGATGATGAGGCGATGTACAGTCACAAAAAGTACATGAAAGAAAGTTGGTGAAGAGGATAAATGTACAAATGGGATATATATGGAAGTACTGAAGTGAAAGCTTTAATGGAATTCTTGTGTGCATTTATTCAACACGATTAGGTTAGCATGGTTGAACCGGCCAACAAGGAACCTACCCCACATGACGTTGTCGTATATGGAAGATTCTAATGTGTTGTCTTTGTTCGCTAAGTGCTTTGCTGCTGTCTGCAAAGTTCTCTGGAAACTTTAATGGAAATTCCACGAATGATTTCACTTTCACATTGGGCTATGCTGCCTTTGAAGTTCTCGGGGTGACGCAAACAAAAGTTGATTGTTGAAATTTAGATTTCGTTAGGTCAAAACTCATGCTCAACTTGCCGGCCAAATTCATGTCAAGCGTCACCTTTTGTATTTCCCCCCTTCTTTTGAAAAATAATACATAAATAAGTAATTATGCATTTACTGTGCACCCTTCAGAGAATTATCAATTAAAGAAATCTTTGGGTGAAATTTCCATTAAACAATCGAATAACTTATATCAATAATTGATAATTTTAAGTCGATTTTAAATTATACAATACTAAATTTGCATAATTAAATTAGAAAAGGTAATAATTGTTCCCTAAAAATTATATCTTAATAGCTAATTGTGAAATGATCAGAGTTTAAGCAATTGGATTAGATCTCAAATGACAAATAAATTATAGCTCGAGTTATAAAGCCATAAACTTGTCCAAAGAGGCAAATTTGTGATTATGTATGCACACATGGGATTGATTGAAAAGACACTAGTGGATGAAGTTAACATCTTAACCACAAAACCAATAGCAAAATTTAATGGAAAACATAATTACCATTTTGATTATGAGCATCAAAGACTTCACTTCATCCACAATTGTTATCCAAAATTTGGAACATATCACGACAAACATGTCTAAAACTTCAAATTCATTGTATGTCAAGCTAAATTATTACAAATTTTGTTTATGCCAAATACCCATTTGTAATATCCCTTCAAATGAATGAGAAATTGGCACATTATCTACCTAGAAAAAGTGATTTAAGCAAAGACAAATTTAATGAGCTAGGCCAATTAGCTAAATGTACAATGCGAGTAGACAGGTGGCGTTGGCAAAAGTCAAATTGAGGACAGGTGTGATTGGGACATTCTGGACCGATTTCAACTGATTTAGCAATTAACGGGTGGCAGAAATCTATGCCATTGATTGTGTTTACCGTGTTAAGTAATTTGCAAATTTGATGCAAAATGTAGGCTTTGAGTTGGTACAATTGGTTTGTCTACTTGTGTCTGTTCTTCTTCATATATAAAAATGAAAGATGACCTTTTGGTTTGGTTGGAGATGAGACAACAGGCAATTAGGCATTTATGTTACGGAAGTGGGGTACACTCGGGTTGTTTCCATTAATTTTGGGACATTAATTTCAAATTTGATGACATGAATTTCAAATTTGATGGAAAGAGGCACTGAAGTATGTAGCAATTCACATGAGATGTGATACTCTCTTTACATATGATACATAATATTTTCGTTCAAAGATAAGATTCACGTGTTTTACGAAATTTGACACCGATTTATCTCGTCCACTAAATTAATGATATGATTATTTGAAATATGATTAATTCAATTCATTAACAAGTATCCGAGTTAGAAAATTGTCCAACAAATATATTTTGTGCGTTGAAATATTTTTATATTGTTGAAATAAGACAAATTTATGAAATTAAATGTGATTATCGACCACCACCCAATAATAAGAAGTAATCTTTATCTTTATTCTAAGACTTTCAAAATTTAGGATTATAATTAAAATTAAGACGATAAAACTCTTAATTAACAAATATTATGTAATAAAGTAATTGAACGATAAATATAAATAACAAAATACGTAGTAAATATTAATTTCTAAATACAAGTGTTATTTACCAAAAGTTTTAATTATTAATCTTTTGAATTAAAAATAAATAATGATTTATATGCATACTCTATAATTTTAATTAAAAGTCCACATTGAAGTATTATTAAATTAATTATAATAGTTATAGCAAAAGGCATGGCTTCTTCTAGATTAAGGTGCTAATTAAATTCTCTTTGAAATCAAAAGTCTTAAGGTAAAAAGAATAAATATTATTCCAAGAATATTTTCCATTTGCTTAGGTGGAAGGTTTTGAATATTTGATGTTACAATCAATTCAAATGTAATGATTATTATTTTAACATCACATCTTACCTATTCTATATATGTAACTTTGAAAAGAAAAGGAGAGGTAATATACAATACAATTGTGTTAGGTGTAATTTTCTTTTAAATTGACAATTTTATTTGAAAAATACAAATTTTGACATTAAGAAATTTAACATTTTTCTTTTTAAAATTTTCTGTTAATTCCTACAATAATAAAACATTGATCTATGACACTAGAGTTATTCGGAATTGAAATATGCATTAGATTGTGATAGAATGAGTTTATCTTGTTAATTTTGGGTGGTTTTGTGAACGAAAGTATGTTTGCACTTTGTAACTTCTTCGGTAGTTTATTTGAGTCTTTTTTATCGAGACAAATCAATTCAAAATATATATATATATATATATATATATTTTGTAAACGATTCTTTTTGTCGAGACAAATTAGTTCAAAAAGTAATTTTTTTTAAACAAAATTTTTTTTCTTCTAGATAAAATTAATTTAAAAAATAATTTTTTTTAAATAAATATATTTTCTTAATACAAATTAGTTAAAAACTAATTTTTTCCATATGAATCATTGTGTCAAGACAAATTAATTTCCCTAAATGATTCATTTAACAAAAATATAAGTTTATTTTCATTAAAAAGGTTCTTTTTAGTAAGAAGCAAATTTAGAGTGGGTTAAAATTACAATTGAGCCTAATATTGGGACCATTAAGCAAAATGCCTTTCAAATCATTTAAAATAATAATAATAACAACGTGAGTAAATAAAGATAAGATGCACGGGGGTTACTTAAAATCGGCGCCGTTTTGTCTCGGCCACTGGCTTGATCAAATACGGCGGTTCAAAATTTAATTATTTCATTTTACTTAATTCAAATTATTAATAAATTATGAGAAGGAAACAAAGATTTGTGGAAAATTGTTCAGCAAACGAGTAATTTGGGCATTGAAACGAGACAAAATTAAAGAAATTGAATGGGATTATTGACTGTGATTTATGTCAAAAGAAAAAAAAATCAATCTTTACTCGACAACATTAGAATTTTCATTAATATTTTGGATTAAGACTATATAATTTTTAATTTATAAATATTATATAATGCGGTAATTTTAATAATAAATATAAATAATAGAATAAATAGTTTAATCAATTTTAATATCAATTAGTTTAAGAGATAGTTTCTTGTATGATGGTATTTACATTATTTTTTAAAAAATAATATGTTATTTAGATTAAGATTAGTTTTACTAGCGATAAATTGTGATACGGAATATATTCAAAAATAAAGATCGAACATTTATATACTATTTTAATTTAAATTTTTTTAAAAAAAAATAATATATGATAAAATATTTTAAAAAATATATATATATATTTTTACTTTTAACGTAATAATTTTGTTCCATGTGCAAGTTCTTATGCAAGATTAAAATATTATTATTATAATAGAGGAATCTTAATTCCCACCAAACCAAAAGTGAGATAATCACTTATTAAATTAATTAATTAAGGTAAGCATATAATATTATTCTAACACAATTTTCTTTGCTTAGGTGGAGGGTTTTGAATTTTGGTCTTATACTTCTTAGGATGATGAGGAGGAGGAGTGGGTGGTAATATGTAATTGAATATTTAATTATTATCTATATGTCATACTTAATAAAATTTGCTAACTATTAACCTTATTCCTTGGACTTTGAGGCATGAATCTTACTGGGTCGTCTTTTACTTGTCCAAGGTTCGAGAGCTAATTCCCTTAAAGAAAAACAAAATTCCTTGTCAATTTAAAGGTGGTGTTGTAAAATACTTGTGTACCAGTAGGTGCTTTATCCCTTCAACTGGTTTAGTACAATGCTTGTTGAATTTAGAACTTAAAATTTCAGGCACTGAGAGCAAAATCTTAAAAATACTAGAATTGGGTTTGGTTGTACCATCTTAAATTAATAAAACAGATATTATTGTACTAATTGGGTTCTTGTTGCATTCATCTAAACACAACAAATAATAACCCACTTTGAAAAAGAAGAGTTAATACAAAAATGAAGGGCATAATTTAATATTATCGATTAGATTTTCTATAATGGAGTAGATAGAAAAAAATTATAATTAATTAGACCTTAAGTTGATTAAATTATGTTTAGTTTGTTTTTTTTTATATATATATAATGGTAGTTTTGGGGTTTGTTGAACCAAAATTTGAAGCTAAACTTGATTTTCAAGTAATGAAATGTTTAAAATTTAAATTATCTATAATTTAATGATTTATTTTACATCATTTAGGGTATTTTTGTAGTTGTTGCAGCTTTGCTTAAATTTGAACCATGTCACCTAAAGTGTTAAATAAATACAAGTTTTATTTGATAGATAATATTTATCACGTTAATTTTCATCAATAATCATTATTGTTCAAAAGTATATATTATTAGTCATATACGTAATTAAATAAAAGTTTTATTGAGCTTTACTTTGAATTTACGTATTTTACAAATTGTTATTGAGATTTGTTAAAATTTTTAATTTATTATATTAGAGTTTTTATTTATTTATTTTTTCATAAGTGGAAATTATAGATGAATTATTTAGGACAAATATCAAATCTGCTCGTGTAATTTGCCAAAAAAAAAGCTATTTCTATAAATTTCTGTTGCTGTGTATTAATTATACATGTTAAATTAAATTAATTTTTTTTAAAATGTATTAATTTATTTATCGAATAAAAAGATATTCAATTAAATAATTATCCAATAACGCAAAATAGATGCATTATAATTGTTCATCCAAAGGCAAACTTCTATAATACGTAAATAATATCGCAATATTAATACAACTCTTCCTAAAACTATAGGTTGTAAAGAGTTTAAAATATATTTACATTAGAAAAGGCTTTTGAAATATTAATAAGTTTCTTGGGAGACACTTAACTTAGCAGCCATGAAATAACACATATACATGAACACACACCTTTAAGATGAAAGGTTATAGCACAAGATCGTAATTTCAGGGCATGAATGAGGATGAAAATTTCCTAGCAGTGCATTCAAATTCGTGTGAAGGGTCATTTTCATTAACTATAAGACCATTAAGAGTTGTTAAATGTTAATGAATTGGACAAATTAAGGAGACAAAGATTTAAGAAAAAGGAAATCATCAAGGACCCCTTAGTACACGAGGAAAGATCTTGAAAAGGCCATGAATGAATTCCATAAGGTCACTCGTGAAAGGAGCATCATCTAGAAAGATGTCTAGAAATGATTTTGAAAACATAAAATGTGATTCAAAGGATGGATAAGACGTGCACTTTTGTATATATCATATCTTTTCAATAAAAGTTCTTATAATGTCTAGTGAACTATTTCATGCAACTAGTAAATGTAATCATACTTAATTACCTTGAATTTTGATGAAAAGCAGGAGAATTTTATTACCTAATAAACATTTGCTAATCGCCTTCTGTCTCCTGCCTTTCTTTGGCTCGGTGTCATGACATTCTTAAGGGGGGCCATGTCCGTGGTTCGTGAGTTAATTCCCTGCAAACCCATCCCAATTAAATGAGTTATTTCTAAAACACTCTCTCTATCTCTCTTAAAATCATTTTAATTATCATATTCAATTTGCCCAAACCTAAGAATTTTAGCTTAAGGAGAGTTTCAGTAGTTGAATATTTTAACGTTAATTTGAATTGCTTTACATCGTGTTTAAATTATTTTATATTTTTGTATTTATATTTAACTAGTATTTATTTGATACTCAAAAGTATTCAACAAATTTTTATTTGATAATTAGTATTTATTATTACTCTCTTATTTACTAATTCACGTTATGGTTTAGTCTAACTATTAACCCACGGTAAATAGTGTAGAAGTTTAATAAAAAGTGTTTATATAATAGATGTAGTCCATGAAAAAACATTATTAAATTGGTGAAATTTATAAAAAAATAAAAAAAATGTGGGGTTTGATTGGTTTTTGTTCTTTCAAATTTATTTTATAAAATTAAAATAAAAACAAAAACAAAAAAATTAACCTTTATATTGTATTTTATTATTGAACCGACTTTCGTTTTTAGTTTTAGTTTTCTTGTAAATAGTATAAAATTATGTTAATTTTTATTAATTAATTTAAAATTTTTTAAATATTTTTTTTTGTCTTTTATAAATTTCTATTAGTTATTTTATATTGTTAATTAATTTTATTTTATAAATATTATTATTATTATTATTCAAATCAATAAATAAAAGTAATAAATTTTATCATTGTGTTTAAATAATATATACAACAAAAAAAGAAATTTTTAAATTGAATAAATATATTTTAAAGGGTTTTATCTTTGTAGGTTTGACTGAATTTTTTGAACAAGTGGGTAAGTTGCCACGTGTCAAAATCCAAGTGTGAGATATGAATTTTACAAAAATAGCCCCTGCCAGTTAATGTTAAAATCTTTTCAACTGTACGGATATTATAAACCTAATAACAATACAATTTAAGGGTTATCAGAAGGGAATTTCAAAACTTTGAGAAGTGTGGTTGACATTCCATCAAACACCTCCCCCTCTAGCATTCTCTAAATTATTCATTAATGTTATTTTTCCTTTGTAGTTCCCCGGCAGATCGTTACACAAACTTCCATGTCATAATACAACCATCGTGCTTCTAGTCCCCGAGTCTTTCATTATAATTTTCATTTTTTTTGAAATATAAAAATGAATTTAATAATTGTTACGAAAAATTCTAAAAATATTTAAAATATAAGTGACGAATATTACCTACCACTACCTTTGTAAATTCTTCGAATTTGAGATTGTATAAATATACTTTTAATAGTTCGTTACTTGGTACCAAAAAATCGTTTTGTTTGAAGTTATTGTATTTTTGATTTTTATTGTAATTTTAAAAATGGGATTTTGTTATAGTACAAAAATAATTGAAATATTATAATTAATATAATGTGTAATATCAGCTAATCAATACAATTAATTAATTCGATATACAATTTTTTTTATAAAAATAGCGGCGGTTAATGAGGGGTGCAAAAGGGATGGTAGTAAGAAGGGGTATTAATGATACCAATTAAGGCAGTTAAGAATTTTTAGGGGAACGGTTGGGGAATCAATCCATACAAGTTTTAAATGCTCCATTTAATTAATTAAATTAATTAAATGGAGCTGAACTGCCGTTACGGCACCCGTCTCTCTACCCCCTTCTTATCTCTGCTCTCTTCCCTTAAAATTTTTTATTTGCCGTTTCAAAAGGGCAAAGTCAAAACCACGTGTTGACGACGTTAAATGCCATTTAACAAACTTCCATATTTTTATTTATACCACTAATTAATATTAACCATATATATATAGTAATTATATTTTTATTATTTTATTTTGAATAATTTATGTGGGCACTTATAAAATTTTGATTACCAAGCACTCTTGGGTTGTGAAAACCCGTAACTACCCGTCCAGTTTTCTGTTACTGTTGGCAGGTAGCTGAGGGTTTATTTGTCTATTCATTTGCGGGTATGCTATCTTTGGGTTTACTTTCATCACCTCCTAACATCAAAAAAAAAGAAAAGTTAATATATTGTATGTACAGAAAAAAAGAAATATAATTTATTTCTTGGGATTAATAATGAAGGGTTTGGTCATAAGCTTCATCCATGGCTAATGTCATTTCATTTTCCTTGCTCAATCCTCTTTCTCACTGATTGTAAGTAAGTTAGTTTCGTATTTCCTTCATTATTATTATTCTAGAATATTTTTGTCTGTTGATTCTTCTTTATCTGGGTTTCTATTGTATAATAATATTATTATTAATAACAATAATAGCAATATTATTCTATATTAAATATATTAAATATTTTATTCAATCATTTATACATTTGTTTCTTGTACTCCATGAAAGGGGAAGGACAGTCAGACAGTTGTTTCTTTGATTTTAAAATCCATGGTTAATGATGAGTCTTTTTAGCAAAAGGTGTTTTTATTTTCCTTTATACATAGTTTTTTCCACTTTGAGATTGATGAACAGTACAATTAATACCCCACATAACCCCACACTGGTGTCTTTGTTCAAAATCTTCAAATCTTTTGCCTGAAACAGTGTCAGATGAAGGAGGAAAAAGAAGAATAGAGCAGAGTTGTTGGTCGGACTTTATCAATGAATCTGGATATATGAATATTTATTTATATTCAAACATTTGTTTAGTTCGCAACAGATACCAGCGTATCTTTAGAATGTCCGTCAGGCTAATGTCAGAGACTAAATAGGCCCATAGGCTCTTCTTCGGTAGGGTAAGAGAGAGAAATAAAGAGATAAAAGAGTTGGGTTTTGTAGATTGTATCTGGGTCTTTATTGACTAGCTTAAAAGGGTTGTCTCCCTATAGGCTGCGGGTGTTGAAAGCCTGAGTTTGATGGGTTTCTTCTGTTCTAATCCTTGGTACTGTATGAAGGATGTCATGGCTGTGCCGATGACAGCTATAGCTATGCTGTACTTTTTGCTGCTTTTCTTGGGTTTTGAATTCTCCCTTGTTACTGGGAGATTAAATACATCAACTGAGGTTGTTGAATGTTGATGTTGTGTTCGCTTCCTTGAGGTGGTCATTTGTTATGGTGTTTTTAATCATTTAATGGCTCAATTTATTCTCTTTTATCTTTTCCTGGCCTTAATTCCTACCTTTTGAATTCTGCATGGAAGTGGTGTTTTTGGCATTTTCCTTGGTCGGTTTCCTCTGATTTCATGCTGTGATTTCTTCATGCAGTTAGTTTCACCTGCAAGCTTAGTTTCATCTGCAAGCTCTGTTTGTTTCCTGATTTTCCACATTTTCTTTTTTTGTTTCTTTGTTAACTTTAATTTATGTTTGTGATGCACTGCAGAAGACAGTACAATAGCTTTGTGGTTGAATATAGAAGGGAAAGGGAATTGGGTATGGCATCAACTTCTTGTACCGAACCGAGCCCACTGCCCATGAAAGAACCAGCCTCTGGTTATCATTCATACCCACCTCCTCTTGCAATATATGAAGATATAGTGGGTAGTTCCAAGCTCTTCATGGCTACCCTGGAGAAGCTCCATGCTAGTCTGGGAACCAAGTTTATGTAAGCTTTTTTATCTTTTGATCCTTTCTGTGGCAGTTTCTTACTTTTTGGTTCATACTCCTTGTAAGTCTATTACTATTGTTTACAAAATTTAATTTAATTTTTAATTTTTTCTTGGTTGAGATCAAGTGGTTGATACTAATGTGGATTTAAAACCAAGAAGCAAAATGCATATGTATGTATGTACATATATATATTTTCTTTACACAAGGAGACCTACAATGAATCAATTAGGATAGTTGTGTCTACCACTTGTAATATTATATGCCACGTTTGTATTGCTAGGATTGCAATATTTATGCTGCTTGTCTCTTCATTTCCGAAAATGCGTTCTTTTGTAGTCATTTCTTATGTCCTGTTCCATTTCTTTTACTTTTGAGTTGTCACTTTACTGACATTTGTTACTTTCAAATCTTTTATCGAGTTTTCTGTTTCTATTTGTGGGCAGAAGGTTTGTTTGATATTATTTGATCTTGCTTATTTGGGGCTAGATTAGAAATTAATTGGGGATCTTTAATTTTTAATTAGATCT
>BNST01001744.1:0-27900 GCA_019650275.1 Xylocarpus granatum | reverse complement strand
TTTTCCAATGACCCCAGAGTGCGTGAATATCACGCACCCAAAGGTCTTTTTCGGCCTGGGTTCTCGGCGACCCAGGGCCATTTCGGCCTGGGTACTCGGGGACCCAGGTCCTAATTTCGGCCTAAGTGCACGGGGACCCAAGGCCGAACCTGGGGACCAAGGGCCAAATACCCAGGACGAATTTTACAATGACCCCAGAGCGCGTGAATATCACGCACCCAAAGGTCTTTTTCGGCCTGGGTTCTCGGCGACCCAGGGCCATTTCGGCCTGGGTACTCGGGGACCCAGGTCCTAATTTCGGCCTAAGTGCACGGGGACCCAAGGCCGAACCTGGGGACCAAGGGCCAAATACCCAGGACGAATTTTCCAATGACCCCAGAGTGCGTGAATATCACGCACCCAAAGGTCTTTTTCGGCCTGGGTTCTCGGCGACCCAGGGCCATTTCGGCCTGGGTACTCGGGGACCCAGGTCCTAATTTCGGCCTAAGTGCACGGGGACCCAAGGCCGAACCTGGGGACCAAGGGCCCAAATACCTAGGATGAATTTTCCAATGACCCCAGAGTGCGTGAATATCACGCACCCAAAGGTCTTTTTGCTGGGTTCGGGACCCAGGGCCATTTTGCGGGTACTCGGGGACCCAGGTCCTAATTTCGGCCTAAGTGCACGGGGACCCAAGGCCGAACCTGGGGACCAAGGGCCCAAATACCCTAGGACGAATTTTCCAATGACCCCAGAGTGCGTGAATATCACGCACCCAAAGGTCTTTTTCGGCCTGGGTTCTCGGCGACCCAGGGCCATTTCGGCCTGGGTACTCGGGGACCCAGGTCCTAATTTCGGCCTAAGTGCACGGGGACCCAAGGCCGAACCTGGGGACCAAGGGCCAAATACCCAGGACGAATTTTCCAATGACCCCAGAGTGCGTGAATATCACGCACCCAAAGGTCTTTTTCGGCCTGGGTTCTCGGCGACCCAGGGCCATTTCGGCCTGGGTACTCGGGGACCCAGGTCCTAATTTCGGCCTAAGTGCACGGGGACCCAAGGCCGAACCTGGGGACCAAGGGCCCAATACCCTAGGACGAATTTTCCAATGACCCCAGAGTGCGTGAATATCACGCACCCAAAGGTCTTTTTCGGCCTGGGTTCGGGACCCAGGCCATTTGGCCTGGGTACTCGGGGACCCAGGTCCTAATTTCGGCCTAAGTGCACGGGGACCCAAGGCCGAACCTGGGGACCAAGGGCCAAATACCCAGGACGAATTTTCCAATGACCCCAGAGCGCGTGAATATCACGCACCCAAAGGTCTTTTTCGGCCTGGGTTCTCGGCGACCCAGGGCCATTTCGGCCTGGGTACTCAGGGACCCAGGTCCTAATTTCGGCCTAAGTGCACGGGGACCCAAGGCCGAACCTGGGGACCAAGGGCCAAATACCCTAGGACGAATTTTCCAATGACCCCAGAGTGCGTGAATATCACGCACCCAAAGGTCTTTTTCGGCCTGGGTTCTCGGCGACCCAGGGCCATTTCGGCCTGGGTACTCGGGGACCCAGGTCCTAATTTCGGCCTAAGTGCACGGGGACCCAAGGCCGAACCTGGGGACCAAGGGCCCAATACCTAGGACGAATTTTCCAATGACCCCAGAGTGCGTGAATATCACGCACCCAAAGGTCTTTTTCGGCGGGTCTCGGCGACCCAGGGCATTTCGGCTGGGTACTCGGGGACCCAGGTCCTAATTTCGGCCTAAGTGCACGGGGACCCAAGGCCGAACCTGGGGACCAAGGGCCAAATACCCAGGACGAATTTTCCAATGACCCCAGAGTGCGTGAATATCACGCACCCAAAGGTCTTTTTCGGCCTGGGTTCTCGGCGACCCAGGGCCATTTCGGCCTGGGTACTCGGGGACCCAGGTCCTAATTTCGGCCTAAGTGCACGGGGACCCAAGGCCGAACCTGGGGACCAAGGGCCAAATACCCAGGACGAATTTTCCAATGACCCCAGAGTGCGTGAATATCACGCACCCAAAGGTCTTTTTCGGCCTGGGTTCTCGGCGACCCAGGGCCATTTCGGCCTGGGTACTCGGGGACCCAGGTCCTAATTTCGGCCTAAGTGCACGGGGACCCAAGGCCGAACCTGGGGACCAAGGGCCAATACCCTAGGACGAATTTTCCAATGACCCCAGAGTGCGTGAATATCACGCACCCAAAGGTCTTTTTCGGCCTGGGTTCTCGGCGACCCAGGGCCATTTCGGCCTGGGTACTCGGGGACCCAGGTCCTAATTTCGGCCTAAGTGCACGGGGACCCAAGGCCGAACCTGGGGACCAAGGGCCAAATACCCAGGACGAATTTTCCAATGACCCCAGAGTGCGTGAATATCACGCACCCAAAGGTCTTTTTCGGCCTGGGTTCTCGGCGACCCACGGGCCATTTCGGCCTGGGTACTCGGGGACCCAGGTCCTAATTTCGGCCTAAGTGCACGGGGACCCAAGGCCGAACCTGGGGACCAAGGGCCAAATACCCAGGACGAATTTTCCAATGACCCCAGAGTGCGTGAATATCACGCACCCAAAGGTCTTTTTCGGCCTGGGTTCTCGGCGACCCAGGGCCATTTCGGCCTGGGTACTCGGGGACCCAGGTCCTAATTTCGGCCTAAGTGCACGGGGACCCAAGGCCGAACCTGGGGACCAAGGGCCAAATACCCAGGACGAATTTTCCAATGACCCCAGAGTGCGTGAATATCACGCACCCAAAGGTCTTTTTCGGCCTGGGTTCTCGGCGACCCAGGGCCATTTCGGCCTGGGTACTCGGGGACCCAGGTCCTAATTTCGGCCTAAGTGCACGGGGACCCAAGGCCGAACCTGGGGACCAAGGGCCAAATACCCAGGACGAATTTTCCAATGACCCCAGAGCGCGTGAATATCACGCACCCAAAGGTCTTTTTCGGCCTGGGTTCTCGGCGACCCAGGGCCATTTCGGCCTGGGTACTCGGGGACGCAGGTCCTAATTTCGGCCTAAGTGCACGGGGACCCAAGGCCGAACCTGGGGACCAAGGGCCAAATACCCAGGACGAATTTTCCAATGACCCCAGAGTGCGTGAATATCACGCACCCAAAGGTCTTTTTCGGCCTGGGTTCTCGGCGACCCAGGGCCATTTCGGCCTGGGTACTCGGGGACCCAGGTCCTAATTTCGGCCTAAGTGCACGGGGACCCAAGGCCGAAACCTGGGGACCAAGGGCCAAATACCCAGGACGAATTTTCCAATGACCCCAGAGTGCGTGAATATCACGCACCCAAAGGTCTTTTTCGGCCTGGGTTCTCGGCGACCCAGGGCCATTTCGGCCTGGGTACTCGGGGACCCAGGTCCTAATTTCGGCCTAAGTGCACGGGGACCCAAGGCCGAACCTGGGGACCAAGGGCCAAATACCCAGGACGAATTTTCCAATGACCCCAGAGTGCGTGAATATCACGCACCCAAAGGTCTTTTTCGGCCTGGGTTCTCGGCGACCCAGGGCCATTTCGGCCTGGGTACTCGGGGACCCAGGTCCTAATTTCGGCCTAAGTGCACGGGGACCCAAGGCCGAACCTGGGGACCAAGGGCCCAAATACCCAGGACGAATTTTCCAATGACCCCAGAGTGCGTGAATATCACGCACCCAAAGGTCTTTTTCGGCCTGGGTTCTCGGCGACCCAGGGCCATTTCGGCCTGGGTACTCGGGGACCCAGGTCCTAATTTCGGCCTAAGTGCACGGGGACCCAAGGCCGAACCTGGGGACCAAGGGCCAAATACCCAGGACGAATTTTCCAATGACCCCAGAGTGCGTGAATATCACGCACCCAAAGGTCTTTTTCGGCCTGGGTTCTCGGCGACCCAGGGCCATTTCGGCCTGGGTACTCGGGGACCCAGGTCCTAATTTCGGCCTAAGTGCACGGGGACCCAAGGCCGAACCTGGGGACCAAGGGCCCAATACCCAGGACGAATTTTCCAATGACCCCAGAGTGCGTGAATATCACGCACCCAAAGGTCTTTTTCGGCCTGGGTTCTCGGCGACCCAGGGCCATTTCGGCCTGGGTACTCGGGGACCCAGGTCCTAATTTCGGCCTAAGTGCACGGGGACCCAAGGCCGAACCTGGGGACCAAGGGCCAAATACCCAGGACGAATTTTCCAATGACCCCAGAGTGCGTGAATATCACGCACCCAAAGGTCTTTTTCGGCCTGGGTTCTCGGCGACCCAGGGCCATTTCGGCCTGGGTACTCGGGGACCCAGGTCCTAATTTCGGCCTAAGTGCACGGGGACCCAAGGCCGAACCTGGGGACCAAGGGCCAAATACCCAGGACGAATTTTCCAATGACCCCAGAGTGCGTGAATATCACGCACCCAAAGGTCTTTTTCGGCCTGGGTTCTCGGCGACCCAGGGCCATTTCGGCCTGGGTACTCGGGGACCCAGGTCCTAATTTCGGCCTAAGTGCACGGGGACCCAAGGCCGAACCTGGGGACCAAGGGCCAAATACCCTAGGACGAATTTTCCAATGACCCCAGAGTGCGTGAATATCACGCACCCAAAGGTCTTTTTCGGCCTGGGTTCTCGGCGACCCAGGGCCATTTCGGCCTGGGTACTCGGGGACCCAGGTCCTAATTTCGGCCTAAGTGCACGGGGACCCAAGGCCGAACCTGGGGACCAAGGGCCAAATACCCAGGACGAATTTTCCAATGACCCCAGAGTGCGTGAATATCACGCACCCAAAGGTCTTTTTCGGCCTGGGTTCTCGGCGACCCAGGGCCATTTCGGCCTGGGTACTCGGGGACCCAGGTCCTAATTTCGGCCTAAGTGCACGGGGACCCAAGGCCGAACCTGGGGACCAAGGGCCAAATACCCAGGACGAATTTTCCAATGACCCCAGAGTGCGTGAATATCACGCACCCAAAGGTCTTTTTCGGCCTGGGTTCTCGGCGACCCAGGGCCATTTCGGCCTGGGTACTCGGGGACCCAGGTCCTAATTTCGGCCTAAGTGCACGGGGACCCAAGGCCGAACCTGGGGACCAAGGGCCCAATACCCAGGACGAATTTTCCAATGACCCCAGAGTGCGTGAATATCACGCACCCAAAGGTCTTTTTCGGCCTGGGTTCTCGGCGACCCAGGGCCATTTCGGCCTGGGTACTCGGGGACCCAGGTCCTAATTTCGGCCTAAGTGCACGGGGACCCAAGGCCGAACCTGGGGACCAAGGGCCAAATACCCAGGACGAATTTTCCAATGACCCCAGAGTGCGTGAATATCACGCACCCAAAGGTCTTTTTCGGCCTGGGTTCTCGGCGACCCAGGGCCATTTCGGCCTGGGTACTCGGGGACCCAGGTCCTAATTTCGGCCTAAGTGCACGGGGACCCAAGGCCGAACCTGGGGACCAAGGGCCAAATACCCAGGACGAATTTTCCAATGACCCCAGAGTGCGTGAATATCACGCACCCAAAGGTCTTTTTCGGCCTGGGTTCTCGGCGACCCAGGGCCATTTCGGCCTGGGTACTCGGGGACCCAGGTCCTAATTTCGGCCTAAGTGCACGGGGACCCAAGGCCGAACCTGGGGACCAAGGGCCAAATACCCAGGACGAATTTTCCAATGACCCCAGAGTGCGTGAATATCACGCACCCAAAGGTCTTTTTCGGCCTGGGTTCTCGGCGACCCAGGGCCATTTCGGCCTGGGTACTCGGGGACCCAGGTCCTAATTTCGGCCTAAGTGCACGGGGACCCAAGGCCGAACCTGGGGACCAAGGGCCAAATACCCAGGACGAATTTTCCAATGACCCCAGAGTGCGTGAATATCACGCACCCAAAGGTCTTTTTCGGCCTGGGTTCTCGGCGACCCAGGGCCATTTCGGCCTGGGTACTCGGGGACCCAGGTCCTAATTTCGGCCTAAGTGCACGGGGACCCAAGGCCGAACCTGGGGACCAAGGGCCAAATACCCAGGACGAATTTTCCAATGACCCCAGAGTGCGTGAATATCACGCACCCAAAGGTCTTTTTCGGCCTGGGTTCTCGGCGACCCAGGGCCATTTCGGCCTGGGTACTCGGGGACCCAGGTCCTAATTTCGGCCTAAGTGCACGGGGACCCAAGGCCGAACCTGGGGACCAAGGGCCCAATACCCAGGACGAATTTTCCAATGACCCCAGAGTGCGTGAATATCACGCACCCAAAGGTCTTTTTCGGCCTGGGTTCTCGGCGACCCAGGGCCATTTCGGCCTGGGTACTCGGGGACCCAGGTCCTAATTTCGGCCTAAGTGCACGGGGACCCAAGGCCGAACCTGGGGACCAAGGGCCAAATACCCAGGACGAATTTTCCAATGACCCCAGAGTGCGTGAATATCACGCACCCAAAGGTCTTTTTCGGCCTGGGTTCTCGGCGACCCAGGGCCATTTCGGCCTGGGTACTCGGGGACCCAGGTCCTAATTTCGGCCTAAGTGCACGGGGACCCAAGGCCGAACCTGGGGACCAAGGGCCAAATACCCAGGACGAATTTTCCAATGACCCCAGAGTGCGTGAATATCACGCACCCAAAGGTCTTTTTCGGCCTGGGTTCTCGGCGACCCAGGGCCATTTCGGCCTGGGTACTCGGGGACCCAGGTCCTAATTTCGGCCTAAGTGCACGGGGACCCAAGGCCGAACCTGGGGACCAAGGGCCAAATACCCAGGACGAATTTTCCAATGACCCCAGAGTGCGTGAATATCACGCACCCAAAGGTCTTTTTCGGCCTGGGTTCTCGGCGACCCAGGGCCATTTCGGCCTGGGTACTCGGGGACCCAGGTCCTAATTTCGGCCTAAGTGCACGGGGACCCAAGGCCGAACCTGGGGACCAAGGGCCCAATACCCTAGGACGAATTTTCCAATGACCCCAGAGTGCGTGAATATCACGCACCCAAAGGTCTTTTTCGGCCTGGGTTCTCGGCGACCCAGGGCCATTTCGGCCTGGGTACTCGGGGACCCAGGTCCTAATTTCGGCCTAAGTGCACGGGGACCCAAGGCCGAACCTGGGGACCAAGGGCCAAATACCCAGGACGAATTTTCCAATGACCCCAGAGTGCGTGAATATCACGCACCCAAAGGTCTTTTTCGGCCTGGGTTCTCGGCGACCCAGGGCCATTTCGGCCTGGGTACTCGGGGACCCAGGTCCTAATTTCGGCCTAAGTGCACGGGGACCCAAGGCCGAACCTGGGGACCAAGGGCCAAATACCCAGGACGAATTTTCCAATGACCCCAGAGTGCGTGAATATCACGCACCCAAAGGTCTTTTTCGGCCTGGGTTCTCGGCGACCCAGGGCCATTTCGGCCTGGGTACTCGGGGACCCAGGTCCTAATTTCGGCCTAAGTGCACGGGGACCCAAGGCCGAACCTGGGGACCAAGGGCCAAATACCCAGGACGAATTTTCCAATGACCCCAGAGTGCGTGAATATCACGCACCCAAAGGTCTTTTTCGGCCTGGGTTCTCGGCGACCCAGGGCCATTTCGGCCTGGGTACTCGGGGACCCAGGTCCTAATTTCGGCCTAAGTGCACGGGGACCCAAGGCCGAACCTGGGGACCAAGGGCCAAATACCCAGGACGAATTTTCCAATGACCCCAGAGTGCGTGAATATCACGCACCCAAAGGTCTTTTTCGGCCTGGGTTCTCGGCGACCCAGGGCCATTTCGGCCTGGGTACTCGGGGACCCAGGTCCTAATTTCGGCCTAAGTGCACGGGGACCCAAGGCCGAACCTGGGGACCAAGGGCCAAATACCCAGGACGAATTTTCCAATGACCCCAGAGTGCGTGAATATCACGCACCCAAAGGTCTTTTTCGGCCTGGGTTCTCGGCGACCCAGGGCCATTTCGGCCTGGGTACTCGGGGACCCAGGTCCTAATTTCGGCCTAAGTGCACGGGGACCCAAGGCCGAACCGGGGACCAAGGGCCCAATACCTAGGATGAATTTTCCAATGACCCCAGAGTGCGTGAATATCACGCACCCAAAGGTCTTTTTCGGCCTGGGTTCACGGCGACCCAGGGCATTTCGGCCTGGGTACTCGGGGACCCAGGTCCTAATTTCGGCCTAAGTGCACGGGGACCCAAGGCCGAACCTGGGGACGAAGGGCCAAATACCCAGGACGAATTTTCCAATGACCCCAGAGTGCGTGAATATCACGCACCCAAAGGTCTTTTTCGGCCTGGGTTCTCGGCGACCCAGAGTCCATTTCGGCTTGGGTACTCGGGGAACCCAGGTCCTTATTTCGGCCTAGGTGCACGGAGACTCAAGGCCGAACCAGGGGATCAAGGGCCCAATACCCTAGGATGAATTTTCCCAATGACCCCAGAGTGCAAGAATATCACGCTCCCAACGGTCTTTTTCGGCCTGGGTTCACGGGGACCCAAGGCCGAACCTGGGGACCAAGGGGCCAAATACCCAGGACGAATTTTCCAATGACCGCAGAGTGCGTGAATATCACGCACCCAAAGGTCTTTTTCGGCCTGGGTTCTCGGCGACCCAGGTCCATTTCGGCCTGGGTACTGGGGAACCAGGTCCTTATTTCGGCCTAGGTGCACGGAGACTCAAGGCCGAACCAGGGGACCAAGGGCCCAGTACCTAGGATGAATTTTCGGCCTAGGTGCACGGAGACCCAAGGCCGAACCAGGGGATCAAGGGCCCAATCCTAGGATGAATTTCCCAATGACCCCAGAGTGCAAGAATATCACGCTCCCAACGGTCTTTTTCGGCCTGGGTTCACGGGGACCCAAGGCCGAACCTGGGGACCAAGGGCCAAATACCCAGGACGAATTTTCCAATGACCCGCAGAGTGCGTGAATATCACGCACCCAAAGGTCTTTTTCGGCCTGGGTTCTCGGCGACCCAGGTCCATTTCGGCCTGGGTACTTGGGGAACCAGGTCCTTATTTCGGCCTAAGTGCACGGAGACCCAAGGCCGAACCTGGGGACCAAGGGCCCAATACCTAGGATGAATTTTCCAATGACCCCAGAGTGCGAGAATATCACGCTCCCAACGGTCTTTTTCGGCCTGGGTTCGGGCCCAGGGATTTCGGCTGGGTACTCGGGGACCCAGTCTATTTCGGCCTAAGGCACGGGACCCGAACCTGGGGACCAAGGGGCCAAATACCCAGGACGAATTTTCCAATGACCGCAGAGTGCGTGACTATCACGCACCCAAAGGTCTTTTTCGGCCTGGGTTCTCGGCGACCCAGGTCCATTTCGGCTTGGGTACTCGGGGAACCAGGTCCTTATTTCGGCCTAGTGCACGGAGACTCAAGGCCGAACCAGGGGACCAAGGGCCCAATACCTAGGATGAATTTTCGGCCTAGGTGCACGGAGACTCAAGCCGACCAGGGGATCAAGGGCCCAATACCTAGGATGATTTCCCAATGACCCCAGGGCATGAATATCACGCTCCCAACGGTCTTTTTCGGCCTGGGTGCACGGGGACCCAAGGCCGAACCTGGGGACCAAGGGCCAAATACCCAGGACGAATTTTCCAATGACCGCAGAGTGCGTGACTATCACGCACCCAAAGGTCTTTTTCGGCCTGGGTTCTCGGCGACCCAGGGTCCATTTCGGCCTGGGTACTCGGGGAACCCAGGTCCTTATTTCGGCCTAGGTGCACGGAGACCCAAGGCCGAACCTGGGGACCAAGGGCCCAATACCTAGGATGAATTTTCCGATGACCCCAGAGTGCAAGAATATCACGCTCCCAACGGTCTTTTTCGGCCTGGGTTCGGCGAGGCCATTTCGGCCTGGGACGGGGACCCAAGGCCGAACCTGGGGACCAAGGGCCCAAATACCCAGGACGAATTTTCCAATGACCCCAGAGAGCGTGAATATCACGCACCCAAAGGTCTTTTTCGGCCTGGGTTCTCGGCGACCCAGGGCCATTTCGGCCTGGGTACTCGGGGACCCAGGTCCTAATTTCGGCCTAAGTGCACGGGGACCCAAGGCCGAACCTGGGGACCAAGGGCCCAAATACCCAGGACGAATTTTCCAATGACCCCAGAGTGCGTGAATATCACGCACCCAAAGGTCTTTTTCGGCCTGGGTTCTCGGCGACCCAGGGCCATTTCGGCCTGGGTACTCGGGGACCCAGGTCCTAATTTCGGCCTAAGTGCACGGGGACCCAAGGCCGAACCTGGGGACCAAGGGCCCAAATACCCAGGACGAATTTTCCAATGACCCCAGAGTGCGTGAATATCACGCACCCAAAGGTCTTTTTCGGCCTGGGTTCTCGGCGACCCAGGGCCATTTCGGCCTGGGTACTCGGGGACCCAGGTCCTAATTTCGGCCTAAGTGCACGGGGACCCAAGGCCGAACCTGGGGACCAAGGGCCCAAATACCCAGGACGAATTTTCCAATGACCCCAGAGTGCGTGAATATCACGCACCCAAAGGTCTTTTTCGGCCTGGGTTCTCGGCGACCCAGGGCCATTTCGGCCTGGGTACTCGGGGACCCAGGTCCTAATTTCGGCCTAAGTGCACGGGGACCCAAGGCCGAACCTGGGGACCAAGGGCCCAAATACCCAGGACGAATTTTCCAATGACCCCAGAGTGCGTGAATATCACGCACCCAAAGGTCTTTTTCGGCCTGGGTTCTCGGCGACCCAGGGCCATTTCGGCCTGGGTACTCGGGGACCCAGGTCCTAATTTCGGCCTAAGTGCACGGGGACCCAAGGCCGAACCTGGGGACCAAGGGCCCAATACCCAGGACGAATTTTCCAATGACCCCAGAGTGCGTGAATATCACGCACCCAAAGGTCTTTTTCGGCCTGGGTTCTCGGCGACCCAGGGCCATTTCGGCCTGGGTACTCGGGGACCCAGGTCCTAATTTCGGCCTAAGTGCACGGGGACCCAAGGCCGAACCTGGGGACCAAGGGCCCAAATACCCAGGACGAATTTTCCAATGACCCCAGAGTGCGTGAATATCACGCACCCAAAGGTCTTTTTCGGCCTGGGTTCTCGGCGACCCAGGGCCATTTCGGCCTGGGTACTCGGGGACCCAGGTCCTAATTTCGGCCTAAGTGCACGGGGACCCAAGGCCGAACCTGGGGACCAAGGGCCAAATACCCAGGACGAATTTTCCAATGACCCCAGAGTGCGTGAATATCACGCACCCAAAGGTCTTTTTCGGCCTGGGTTCTCGGCGACCCAGGGCCATTTCGGCCTGGGTACTCGGGGACCCAGGTCCTAATTTCGGCCTAAGTGCACGGGGACCCAAGGCCGAACCTGGGGACCAAGGGCCAAATACCCAGGACGAATTTTCCAATGACCCCAGAGTGCGTGAATATCACGCACCCAAGGTCTTTTTCGGCCTGGGTTCTCGGCGACCCAGGGCCATTTCGGCCTGGGTACTCGGGGACCCAGGTCCTAATTTCGGCCTAAGTGCACGGGGACCCAAGGCCGAACCTGGGGACCAAGGGCCCAAATACCCAGGACGAATTTTCCAATGACCCCAGAGTGCGTGAATATCACGCACCCAAAGGTCTTTTTCGGCCTGGGTTCTCGGCGACCCAGGCCATTTCGGCCTGGGTACTCGGGGACCCAGGTCCTAATTTCGGCCTAAGTGCACGGGGACCCAAGGCCGAACCTGGGGACCAAGGGCCAAATACCCAGGACGAATTTTCCAATGACCCCAGAGTGCGTGAATATCACGCACCCAAAGGTCTTTTTCGGCCTGGGTTCTCGGCGACCCAGGGCCATTTCGGCCTGGGTACTCGGGGACCCAGGTCCTAATTTCGGCCTAAGTGCACGGGGACCCAAGGCCGAACCTGGGGACCAAGGGCCAAATACCCAGGACGAATTTTCCAATGACCCCAGAGTGCGTGAATATCACGCACCCAAAGGTCTTTTTCGGCCTGGGTTCTCGGCGACCCAGGGCCATTTCGGCCTGGGTACTCGGGGAACCCAGGTCCTAATTTCGGCCTAAGTGCACGGGGACCCAAGGCCGAACCTGGGGACCAAGGGCCAATACCCAGGACGAATTTTCCAATGACCCCAGAGTGCGTGAATATCACGCACCCAAAGGTCTTTTTCGGCCTGGGTTCTCGGCGACCCAGGCCATTTCGGCCTGGGTACTCGGGGACCCAGGTCCTAATTTCGGCCTAAGTGCACGGGGACCCAAGGCCGAACCTGGGGACCAAGGGCCAAATACCCAGGACGAATTTTCCAATGACCCCAGAGTGCGTGAATATCACGCACCCAAAGGTCTTTTTCGGCCTGGGTTCTCGGCGACCCAGGGCCATTTCGGCCTGGGTACTCGGGGAACCCAGGTCCTAATTTCGGCCTAAGTGCACGGGGACCCAAGGCCGAACCTGGGGACCAAGGGCCCAATACCCAGGACGAATTTTCCAATGACCCCAGAGTGCGTGAATATCACGCACCCAAAGGTCTTTTTCGGCCTGGGTTCTCGGCGACCCAGGGCCATTTCGGCCTGGGTACTCGGGGACCCAGGTCCTAATTTCGGCCTAAGTGCACGGGGACCCAAGGCCGAACCTGGGGACCAAGGGCCAAATACCCAGGACGAATTTTCCAATGACCCCAGAGTGCGTGAATATCACGCACCCAAAGGTCTTTTCGGCCTGGTTCTCGGCGACCCAGTCATTTTTTGGCTTGGGTACTCGGGGAACCTAGGTCCTATATTTTCGGCCTAGGTCACGGAGACCCAAGGCCGAACCAGGGGAGCAAGGGCCAAATACCTAGGAGGAATTTCCAATGACCCCATCACACGTGAATACCATGCGGCCAATTTTGGCCTGGGTCGCCAAGGACCGAGGGCCCAATACTCAGGCTGAATTTTCTAATGACCCCAGGCGCGCATGAATACCATGCGCCCAGAGGTCTTTTTCGCCTTGGTTCTCAGGGACCAAGGTCCTTTTCTGCCTGGGTTCCCGTGGACTCAGGTCCATATTTCAACCTGGTTGGCCGAGGGCCAAGGGCCCAATTCCTAGGTCGAAGTTTCCACGAACCCCGAGCACGTGAATATCACTGCCTAGATGTCTTTTTCAGCCTGTGTTCTTGGGGACCCAGGCCTTCCCGGGCTGGGTACTCAGGAACCCATGCTGCAATTTCGGCCTGGGTTCTCGGGGACCCAGGGCCCGATACGTAGGCTGAATTTTCCAACGACCCCATGGCGCATGAATATCACGCACCCGGATCTCTTTTTCAGCCTTGGTTCTCAGGGACCCAGGACCTTTTCTGCCTAGGTTCTCAAGGACTCAGCTCCCAATTTTGGCCTGGGTGGCCAAGGACCTAGGGCCCAATACTCAGGCCTAATATTCTAATGACCCCAGGGCGCGTGAACACCATTCCCCTAGAGGTCTTTTTTGGCCTTGGTTCTCGGGGCACCAAGGGCTTTTCTACCTGGGTTCCCATGGACTCAGGTCCATATTTTAGCCTGGTTGGCCGAGGACCAAGGGCGTAATACCTAGGTCTAATTTTCCAATGGCCCCGAGCGCGTGAATATCATCTGCCTAGACGTCTTTTTCAGCCTGTGTTCTTGGGACCCAGGGGCCGTTCCGAGCTTGGGTACCCGGGGACCCCACTGCCCCAATTTCTGGGTCTTGGGGACCCAAGGGACCGGGTGCAAATACCAATGACCCAGGCTGAATTTTCCAACGACCCCCAGAGCGCATGAATATCACCTGCCTAGACGTCTTTTTCAGCCTGTGTTCTTGGGGACCCAGGGCCTTTCCGGGCTGGGTACTCGGGGACCCATGCCCCAATTTCGGCCTGGGTGCCCGGGGACCCGAGGGCCCAATACCTAGGCCGAATTTTCCAACGACCCCATGGCACATGAATATCACGCGCCCGAGGTCTTTTTCGGCCTTGGTTCTCGGGGACCCAGGACCTTTTCTGCCTGGGTTCCCGAGGACTCAGCTCCCAATTTTGGCCTGGGTGGCCAAGGACCAAGGGCCCAATACTCAGGCCGAATTTTCTAATGACCCCAAGGCGCGTGAATACCATGCGCCCAGAGGTCTTTTATCGGCCATGGTTCTCGGGGACCAAGGGCCTTTTCTGCCTGGGTTCCCGTGGACTCAGGTCCATATTTCGGCCTGGTTGGCCGAGGACCAAGGGCCCAATACCTAGGTCGAATTTTCCAACGACCCCCGAGCGCGTGAATATCACCTGCCTAGACGTCTTTTTCAGCCTGTGTTCTTGGGGACCCAGGGCCTTTCCGGGCTGGGTACTCGGGGACCCATGCCCCAATTTCGGCCTGGGTGCCCGGGGACCAGGGCCCAATACCTAGGCCGAATTTTCCAACGACCCCATGGCGCATGAATATCACGCGCCCGAAGGTCTTTTTCGGCCTTGGTTCTCGGGGACCCAGGACCTTTTCTGCCTGGGTTCCCGAGGACTCAGCTCCCAATTTTGGCCTGGGTGGCCAAGGACCAAGGGCCCAATACTCAGGCCGAATTTTCTAATGACCCCAGGGCGCGTGAATACCATGCGCCCAGAGGTCTTTATCGGCCATGGTTCTCGGGGACCAAGGGCCTTTTCTGCCTGGGTTCCCGTGGACTCAGTCCATATTTCGGCCTGGTTGGCCGAGGACCAAGGGCCCAATACCTAGGTCGAATTTTCCAACGACCCCGAGCGCGTGAATATCACCTGCCTAGACGTCTTTTTCAGCCTGTGTTCTTGGGGACCCAGGGCCTTTCCGGGCTGGGTACTCGGGGACCCATGCCCCAATTTCGGCCTGGGTGCCCGGGGACCCAGGGCCCAATACCTAGGCCGAATTTTCCAATGACCCCCGAGCGCATGAATATCACCTGCCTAGATGACTTTTTCAGCCTGTATTCTTGGGGGCCCAGGGCCTGTTCCGAGGGTGGGTACTAGGGGACCCATGCCCAATTTCGGCCTGGGTTCCCGGGGACCCAGGGCCCAATATTTAGGCTGAATTTTCCAACGACCCCATGGCGCATGATTATGACGCGCTCAGAAGTCTTTTCTGGCCCTGGTTCTCGCGGACCCTGTTCCTTTTCAGCCTGGGTAGCCGGGGACCCATGTCCTAATTTCGGCCAAGTGCTCAAGGACCTAGGGCCCAATACTCAGGCCAAATTTGCCAATGACCTTAGGGCACATGAATATCTTGCACCCAAAGGTCTTTTTTAGCCTTGGTTCTCGGGGACGAAGGGCCTTTTCTGCTTGGGTTCCTGAGGACTCAGGTCCCAATTTTAGCCTTGGTGGCCAAGGACCAAGGGCCCAATACTTGAGCCGAATTTTCCAATGACTATTCATGCGCCCAAAGGTCTTTTCAGCCTGTGTTCTTGGGGATCCAGGGCGCTTGAATATCAGGCGCCTAAAGGTCTTTTACGGCCTTAGTTCTCAGGGACCCTATTACTTTTCAGCCTAGGGACCCTGGGACACATATCCTAATTTCGGCCAAGTGCTCAAGGACCCAATGCCCAATACTCAGGCTGAATTTTCCAATGGCACCCAGGGTAAGTGAATATCATGCGCCCAGAGGTCGTTTTTTAGTCTGTGTTCTTGAATATCAGGCCTTTGTTCTTTGGGACCCAGGGCCTTTTTCGACTTGGGTACTCGGAGACCCATGTCCCAATTTCAACCTGAGTGCCCAGGGACCCAAGGCCCAATACCTAGGATGAATTTTCAAATGACCCATAACGCGTGAATATCACGCGCCCAGAAATCTTTTTCGGCCTAGGTTCTCGGGGACCATATTCCTTTTCAACCTAGGTACCAATGGACCCATGTCCTAATTTCGGCCAAGTGCTCAAGGACCCAGGGCCCAATACTCAGGCCAAATTTTCCAATGGCACCAGGGTAAGTGAATATCATGCGCCCAGAGGTCTTTTTCGGCCTTGGTTCTTGGGGACCTAGGACCTTTTCTGCCTGGGCTCCCGAGGGCTCAGCTCCCAATTTTTCCCTGGTTGGACAAGGACCAAGGGCCTAATACTCTGTCCGAATTTTCTAATGACCTCAGGGCGCTTGAATATCAGGCACCCAGAGGTCTTTTTCAGCCTTAGTTCTCAGGGACCAAGGGCCCAATACTCAGGCCCAATTTCCCGATGACCCCAGAGCACGTGAATATCACGCCCAGAGGACTTTTTCGGCCCAAGTACTCGAGGACACATATCCCAATTTTGGCTTGAGTGCCCGAGGACCCACGGCCCAATACCTACGCTGAATTTTCAAATGACCCCATAGCGTGTGAATACCACGCGCCCAAAGGTCTTTCTTTCGGCTGAGGTTCTCGGGGACCCTGTTCCTTTTCAGCTTGGGTCCCCGGGGACCCAGGTCTTAATTTCGACCCCAGTGCTCGGGGACCCAGGGCCCAATACTTAGGCTAAATTTTTGAATGACCCCAAGGCGCATGAATATCATGCACCCAAAGGTCTTTTTCAGCCTTGGTTCTCGAGGACCAAGGGCCTTTTCTACCTGGGTTCCCGTGGACTCAGGTCCTAATTTCGACCTAGGTGGCTGGGGACGAAGGGCCCAATACTCAGGCCGAAGTTTCCCACGACCCTAGAGTCTGCGAATATCATGCGCCCAGAGGTCTTTTTCAACCTGTGTTCTTGGGGACCCAGGGCCTTTTCGGCCTGGGTACTCGGGGACCCATCTCCTAATTTCGGCCTGAGTGCCCAGGGAACCAGGGCCCAATACCTAGGCCAAATTTTTAAACGACCCATAGCGCGTGAATATCATGCGCCCAGAGGACTTTTTCAGCCGATGTTCTATAGGACCCAGGGCCTTTTCAGCCTGGGTACTCAAGGATACATATCCCAATTTCGACTTAAGTGCCCGAGGACCCAGGAGCGAATACCTAGGCCAAATTTTCAAATGACCCATAGCGCATGAATATCACACGCCCAAAGGACTTTTTTGGCCTAGGTTCTCGGGGACCCTGTTCCTTTTCAACCTGGGTTCCCGGGGATCTAGGTCTTATTTCTGCCCAACTGCTTGGGGACCTAGGGCCCAATACTCAGGCCAAATTTTCCAATGGCACCAGGGTAAGTGAATATCACACACCCAGAGGTCTTTTTCAGCCTGTGTTCTTGGGGACCCAGAGCCTTTTCGGCCTTGGTACTCGAGGACCCATGTCCTAATTTCGGCCTGGGTGCCAAGGGACCTAGGGCTCAATACCTAGGCAAAATTTTCCAACGACCCCATGGCGCAAGTATGTCACGCGCCTAGAGGTCTTTTTCGACCTGGGTTTTCGGGGACCCTGTTCCCTTTCTGCCTGGGTACCCGAGGACCCATCTCCTAATTTTGGCCAAGTTTTCCAACGACCCAGGGTGCGTGAATATCACGTGCCCAAAGGTCTTTTTCAGCCTGGGTTCTCGGGCACCAAGGGCCGATACCCAGGCTAAATTTTGCAACGACTTCACGCGCCTAGAGGTCTTTTTCAGCCTGGGTTCATGGGGACCCAGAGCCTTTTCGGCTGGGGTACCCGGGGACCCAGGTCCAAATTTCTGGCTAAACACCTTGGGACCCAGGGCCCAATACCTAGGCCGAATTTTCCAATGACCTAGTGCCTTTTTGGCTGGGGTACCTGGGGACCCAGGTTCTAATTTATACCTAAGTGCCTAGGGACCTACGGCTTAATACTCAGGCTGCCTTTTTCAACGACCCAGGGCTCGCAAATATCACCCGCCCAATAGTCTTTTTTGGCCCGTGTTCTTGGGGACCCAGGGCCTTTTTAGGCTAGGTACCCGGGGACCCAAGTCCCAATTTCGGCCTGGGTGCCCGGTGTCCCAGGGCGCAATACCGATACCGAATTTTCCAATGGCCTAGGGCGCATGAATATCACGCGCCCGATGATCTTTTTCGGCCTTGGTTCTCGGACGACCCAGGACCTTTTTTGCTGGGTTCCCGAGGATTCAGCTCCCTATTTCGACCTGGGTGGCCACGGACCAAGGGCCCAATACTCAGGCCGAATTTTCTAATGACCCCAAGGCGCGTGAATACCATGCGCCCAGAGGTCTTTATCGGCCATGGTTCTCGGGGACCAAGCGCCTTTTCCGCCTAGGTTCCCGTGGACTCAGGCCCATATTTCGGCCTGGTTGGCCGAGAACCAAGGGCCCAATACCTAGGTAGAATTTTCCAACGACCTCCGGGCGCGTGAATATCACCTGCCTAGACGTCTTTTCCAGCTCGTGTTCTTGGGGACCCAGGGGCGTTTCCGGGCTGGGTACTCGGGGACCCATGCCCCAATTTTCGGCCTGGCGTGCCCGGGGACCGAGGGCCCAATACCTAGGCCGAATTTTCGAACGACCCCATGGCACAAGAATATCACGCGCCCAAAGGTCTTTTTCGGCCTTGGTTCTCGGGGACCCAGGACCTTTTCTGCCTGGGTTCCCGAGGACTCAGCTCCCTATTTCGGCCTCGGCGGCCGCGGACGAAGGGCCCAATACTCAGGCCGAATTTTCTAATGACCCCAAGGCGCGTGAATACCATGCGCCAAGAGGTCTTTATCGGCCATGGTTCTCGGGGACCAAGCGCCTTTTTCCGCCTAGGTTCCCGTGGACTCAGGCCCATATTTCGGCCTGGTTGGCCGAGAACCAAGGGCCCAATACCTAGGTTGAATTTTCCAACGACCTCCGGGCGCGTGAATATCACCTGCCTAGACGTCTTTTCCAGCTCGTGTTCTTGGGGACCCAGGGCCTTTCCAGGGCTGGGTACTCGGGGACCCATGCCCCAATTTCGGCCTGGGTGCCCAGGGACCGAGGGCCCAATACCTAGGCCGAATTTTCGAACGACCCCATGGGCACATGAATATCACGCGCACAAAGGTCTTTTTCGACCTTGGTTCTCGAGGACCCAGGACCTTTTTCTGCCTGGGTTCTCGAGGACTCAGCTCCCTATTTTGGCCTGGGTGGCCACGGACCAAGGGCCCAATACTCAGGACGAATTTTCTAATGACCCCAAGGCGCGTGAATACCATGCGCCCAGAGGTCTTTATCAGCGATGGTTCTCGGGGACCAAGCGCCTTTTCTGCCTAGGTTTCCGTGGACTCAGGCCCATATTTTGGCCTGGTTGGCCGAGAACCAAGGGCCCAATACCTAGGTAGAATTTTCCAACGACCTCCGGGTGCGTGAATATAACCTTCCTAGACGTCTTTTCCAGCCCGTGTTCTTGGGGACCCAGGGCCTTTCCGGCTGGGTACTCGAGGACCCATGCCCCAATTTCGGCCTGGGTGCCCGGGGGACCGAGGCCCCAATACCTAGGCCGAATTTTGCAACGACCCCATGGCACATGAATATCACGCGCTCAAAGGTCTTTTTCGGCCTTGGTTCTCGAGGACCCAGGACCTTTTCTGCCTGGGTTCCCGAGGACTCAGCTCCCTATTTTGGCCTGGGTGGCCACGGACCAAGGGCCCAATACGCAGGCCGAATTTTCTAATGACCCCAAGGCGCGTGAATATCATGCGCCCAGAGGTCTTTATCGGCCATGGTTCTCGGGGACCAAGCGCCTTTTCTGCCTAGGTTCCCGTGGACTCAGGCCCATATTTCGGCCTGGTTGGCCGAGAACCAAGGGCCCAATACCTAGGTAGAATTTTCCAACGACCCCCGTGCGCGTGAATATCACCTGCCTAGACGTCTTTTCCAGCCCGTGTTCTTGGGGACCCAGGGCCTTTCCGGGCTGGTACTCGGGGACCCATGCCCCAATTTCGGCCTAAAGTGCCCGAGGACCCAGGGCCCAATACCTAGGTCGAATTTTCCAACGACCCCATGGCACATGAATATCACGTGCCCAAAGGTCTTTTTCGGCCTTGGTTCTCAGGGACCCAGGACCTTTTCTGCCTGGGTTCCCGAGGACTCAGCTCCCTATTTTGGCCTGGGGTGGCCAAGGACCAAGGGCCCAATACTCAGGCCGAATTTTCTAATGACCCCAAGGCGCATGAATACCATGCGCCCAGAGGTCTTTATCGGCCATGGTTCTCGGGGACCAAGCGCCTTTTCCGCCTAGGTTCCCGTGGACTCAGGCCCATATTTCGGCCTGGTTGGCCGAGAACCAAGGGCCCAATACCTAGGTAGAATTTTCCAACGACCCCCGTGCGCGTGAATATCACCTGCCTAGACGTCTTTTCCAGCCCGTGTTCTTGGGGACCCAGGGCCTTTCTGGGCTGGGTACTCGGGGACCCATGCCCAAATTTCGGCCTGGATGCCCGAGGACCCAGGGCCCAATACCTAGGTCGAATTTTCCAACGACCCCATGGCACATGAATATCACGCGCCCAAAGGTCTTTTTCGGCCTTGGTTGTCGGGGACCCAGGACCTTTTCTGCCTGGGTTCCCGAGGACTCAGCTCCCTATTTTAGCTTGGGTGGCCACGGACAAGGGCCCAATACTCAGGCCGAATTTTCTAATGACCCCAAGGCGCATGAATACCATGCGCTCAGACGTCTTTATCGACCATGGTTCTCGGGGACCAAGCGCCTTTTCCGCCTAGGTTCCCGTGGACTCATGCCCATATTTCGGCCTGGTTGGCCGAGAACCAAGGGCCCAATACTCAGGCCAAATTTTCTAATGACCCCAAGCGCGTGAATACCATGCGCCCAGAGGTCTTTATCGGCCATGGTTCTCGGGGACCAAGCGCCTTTTCCGCCTAGGTTCCCGTGGACTCAGGCCCATATTTCGGCCTGGGTTGGCCGAGAACCATGGGCCCAATACCTAGGTAGAATTTTCCAACGACCCCCGAGCGCGTGAATATCACCTGCCTAGACGTCTTTTCCAGCCCGTGTTCTTGGGGACCCAGGGCCTTTTCCGGGCTGGGTACTCGGGGACCCATGCCCCAATTTCGGCTGGGTGCCCGGGGACCGAGGGCCCAATACCTAGGCCGAATTTTCCAACGACCCCATGGCACATGAATATCACGCGCCCGAAGGTCTTTTTTCGGCCTTGGTTCTCGGGGACCCAGGACCTTTTCTGCCTGGGTTCCCGAGGACTCAGCTCCCTATTTTGGCCTGGGTGGCCACGGACCAAGGGCCCAATACTCAGGCCGAATTTTCTAATGACCCCAAGGCGCGTGAATACCATGCGCCCAGAGGTCTTTATCGGCCATGGTTCTCGGGGACCAAGCGCCTTTTCCGCCTAGGTTCCCGTGGACTCAGGCCCATATTTCGGCCTGGTTGGCCGAGAACCAAGGGCCCAATACCTAGGTAGAATTTTCCAACGACCTCCGAGCGCGTGAATATCACCTGCCTAGACGTCTTTTCCAGCCCGTGTTCTTGGGGACCCAGGGCCTTTCCGGGCTGGGTACTCGGGGACCCATGCCCCAATTTCGGCCTGGGTGCCCTGGGGACCGAGGGCCCAATACCTAGGCCGAATTTTCCAACGACCCCATGGCACATGAATATCACGCGCCCGAAGGTCTTTTTCGGCCTTGGTTCTCGGGGACCCAGGACCTTTTCTGCCTGGGTTCCCGAGGACTCAGCTCCCTATTTTGGCCTGGGTGGCCACGGACCAAGGGCCCAATACTCAGGCCGAATTTTCTAATGACCCCAAGGCGCGTGAATACCATGCGCCCAGAGGTCTTTATCGGCCATGGTTCTCGGGGACCAAGCGCCTTTTCCGCCTAGGTTCCCGTGGACTCAGGCCCATATTTCGGCCTGGTTGGCCGAGAACCAAGGGCCCAATACCTAGGTAGAATTTTCCAACGACCTCCGAGCGCGTGAATATCACCTGCCTAGACGTCTTTTCCAGCCCGTGTTCTTGGGGACCCAGGGCCTTTCCGGGCTGGGTACTCGGGGACCCATGCCCCAATTTCGTCCTGGGTGCCCGGGGACCGAGGGCCCAATACCTAGGCCGAATTTTCCAACGACCCCATGGCACATGAATATCACGCGCCCGAAGGTCTTTTTCGGCCTTGGTTCTCGGGGACCCAGGACCTTTTCTGCCTGGGTTCCCGAGGACTCAGCTCCCTATTTTGGCCTGGGTGGCCACGGACCAAGGGCCCAATACTCAGGCCGAATTTTCTAATGACCCCAAGGCGCGTGAATACCATGCGCCCAGAGGTCTTTATCGGCCATGGTTCTCGGGGACCAAGCGCCTTTTCCGCCTAGGTTCCCGTGGACTCAGGCCCATATTTCGGCCTGGTTGGCCGAGAACCAAGGGCCCAATACCTAGGTAGAATTTTCCAACGACCCCCGAGCGCGTGAATATCACCTGCCTAGACGTCTTTTCCAGCCCGTGTTCTTGGGGACCCAGGGCCTTTCCGGGCTGGGTACTCGGGGACCCATGCCCCAATTTCGGCCTGGGTGCCCGGGGACCCGAGGGCCCAATACCTAGGCCGAATTTTCCAACGACCCCATGGCACATGAATATCACGCGCCCGAAGGTCTTTTTCGGCCTTGGTTCTCGGGGACCCAGGACCTTTTCTGCCTGGGTTCCCGAGGACTCAGCTCCCTATTTTGGCCTGGGTGGCCACGGACCAAGGGCCCAATACTCAGGCCGAATTTTCTAATGACCCCAAGGCGCGTGAATACCATGCGCCCAGAGGTCTTTATCGGCCATGGTTCTCGGGGACCAAGCGCCTTTTCGCCTAGGTTCCCGTGGACTCAGGCCCATATTTCGGCCTGGTTGGCCGAGAACCAAGGGCCCAATACCTAGGTAGAATTTTCCAACGACCTCCGAGCGCGTGAATATCACCTGCCTAGACGTCTTTTCCAGCCCGTGTTCTTGGGGACCCAGGGCCTTTCCGGGCTGGGTACTCGGGGACCCATGCCCCAATTTCGGCCTGGGTGCCCGGGGACCGAGGGCCCAATACCTAGGCCGAATTTTCCAACGACCCCATGGCACATGAATATCACGCGCCCGAAGGTCTTTTTCGGCCTTGGTTCTCGGGGACCCAGGACCTTTTCTGCCTGGGTTCCCGAGGACTCAGCTCCCTATTTTGGCCTGGGTGGCCACGGACCAAGGGCCCAATACTCAGGCCGAATTTTCTAATGAGCCCCAAGGCGCGTGAATACCATGCGCCCAGAGGTCTTTATCGGCCATGGTTCTCGGGGACCAAGCGCCTTTTCCGCCTAGGTTCCCGTGGACTCAGGCCCATATTTCGGCCTGGTTGGCCGAGAACCAAGGGCCCAATACCTAGGTAGAATTTTCCAACGACCTCCGAGCGCGTGAATATCACCTGCCTAGACGTCTTTTCCAGCCCGTGTTCTTGGGGACCCAGGGCCTTTCCGGGCTGGGTACTCGGGGACCCATGCCCCAATTTCGGTCTGGGTGCCCGGGGACCGAGGGCCCAATACCTAGGCCGAATTTTCCAACGACCCCATGGCACATGAATATCACGCGCCCGAAGGTCTTTTTCGGCCTTGGTTCTCGGGGACCCAGGACCTTTTCTGCCTGGGTTCCCGAGGACTCAGCTCCCTATTTTGGCCTGGGTGGCCACGGACCAAGGGCCCAATACTCAGGCCGAATTTTCTAATGAGCCCAAGGCGCGTGAATACCATGCGCCCAGAGGTCTTTATCGGCCATGGTTCTCGGGGACCAAGCGCCTTTTCCGCCTAGGTTCCCGTGGACTCAGGCCCATATTTCGGCCTGGTTGGCCGAGAACCAAGGGCCCAATACCTAGGTAGAATTTTCCAACGACCTCCGAGCGCGTGAATATCACCTGCCTAGACGTCTTTTCCAGCCCGTGTTCTTGGGGACCCAGGGCCTTTCCGGGCTGGGTACTCGGGGACCCATGCCCCAATTTCGGTCTGGGTGCCCGGGGACCGAGGGCCCAATACCTAGGCCGAATTTTCCAACGACCCCATGGCACATGAATATCACGCGCCCGAAGGTCTTTTTCGGCCTTGGTTCTCGGGGACCCAGGACCTTTTCTGCCTGGGTTCCCGAGGACTCAGCTCCCTATTTTGGCCTGGGTGGCCACGGACCAAGGGCCCAATACTCAGGCCGAATTTTCTAATGAGCCCCAAGGCGCGTGAATACCATGCGCCCAGAGGTCTTTATCGGCCATGGTTCTCGGGGACCAAGCGCCTTTTCCGCCTAGGTTCCCGTGGACTCAGGCCCATATTTCGGCCTGGTTGGCCGAGAACCAAGGGCCCAATACCTAGGTAGAATTTTCCAACGACCTCCGAGCGCGTGAATATCACCTGCCTAGACGTCTTTTCCAGCCCGTGTTCTTGGGGACCCAGGGCCTTTCCGGGCTGGGTACTCGGGGACCCATGCCCCAATTTCGGTCTGGGTGCCCGGGGACCGAGGGCCCAATACCTAGGCCGAATTTTCCAACGACCCCATGGCACATGAATATCACGCGCCCGAAGGTCTTTTTCGGCCTTGGTTCTCGGGGACCCAGGACCTTTTCTGCCTGGGTTCCCGAGGACTCAGCTCCCTATTTTGGCCTGGGTGGCCACGGACCAAGGGCCCAATACTCAGGCCGAATTTTCTAATGACCCAAGGCGCGTGAATACCATGCGCCCAGAGGTCTTTATCGGCCATGGTTCTCGGGGACCAAGCGCCTTTTCCGCCTAGGTTCCCGTGGACTCAGGCCCATATTTCGGCCTGGTTGGCCGAGAACCAAGGGCCCAATACCTAGGTAGAATTTTCCAACGACCTCCGAGCGCGTGAATATCACCTGCCTAGACGTCTTTTCCAGCCCGTGTTCTTGGGGACCCAGGGCCTTTCCGGGCTGGGTACTCGGGGACCCATGCCCCAATTTCGGCCTGGGTGCCCGGGGACCGAGGGCCCAATACCTAGGCCGAATTTTCCAACGACCCCATGGCACATGAATATCACGCGCCCGAAGGTCTTTTTCGGCCTTGGTTCTCGGGGACCCAGGACCTTTTCTGCCTGGGTTCCCGAGGACTCAGCTCCCTATTTTGGCCTGGGTGGCCACGGACCAAGGGCCCAATACTCAGGCCGAATTTTGTAATGAGCCCCAAGGCGCGTGAATACCATGCGCCCAGAGGTCTTTATCGGCCATGGTTCTCGGGGACCAAGCGCCTTTTCCGCCTAGGTTCCCGTGGACTCAGGCCCATATTTCGGCCTGGTTGGCCGAGAACCAAGGGCCCAATACCTAGGTAGAATTTTCCAACGACCCCGAGCGCGTGAATATCACCTGCCTAGACGTCTTTTCCAGCCCGTGTTCTTGGGGACCCAGGGCCTTTCCGGGCTGGGTACTCGGGGACCCATGCCCCAATTTCGGTCTGGGTGCCCGGGGACCGAGGGCCCAATACCTAGGCCGAATTTTCCAACGACCCCATGGCACATGAATATCACGCGCCCGAAGGTCTTTTTCGGCCTTGGTTCTCCGGGACCCAGGACCTTTTTCTGCCTGGGTTCCCGAGGACTCAGCTCCCTATTTTGGCCTGGGTGGCCCACGGACCAAGGGCCCAATACTCAGGCCGAATTTTGTAATGAGCCCAAGGCGCGTGAATACCATGCGCCCAGAGGTCTTTATCGGCCATGGTTCTCGGGGACCAAGCGCCTTTTCCGCCTAGGTTCCCGTGGACTCAGGCCCATATTTCGGCCTGGTTGGCCGAGAACCAAGGGCCCATACCTAGGTAGAATTTTCCAACGACCTCCGAGCGCGTGAATATCACCTGCCTAGACGTCTTTTCCAGCCTGTGTTCTTTGGGAGCCAGGGCCTTTCCGGGCTGGGTACTCGGGGACCCAGGACCTTTTCTGCCAGGGTTCCCGAGGACTCAGCTCCATATTTTGGCCTGGGTGGCCACGGTCCAAGGGCCAATACTCAGGCCGAATTTTCTAATGACCCCAAGGCGCGTGAATACCATGCGCCCAAGGTCTTTATCGGCCATGGTTCTCGGGGACCAAGCGCCTTTTCCGCCTAGGTTCCCGTGGACTCAGGCCCATATTTCGGCCTAGTTGGCCGAGAACCAAGGGCCCAATACCTAGGTAGAATTTTCCAACGACCTCTGAGCGCGTGAATATCACCTGCCTAGACGTCTTTTCCAGCCCGTGTTCTTGGGGACCCAGGGCCTTTCCGGGCTTGGGTACTCGGGGACCCATGCCCCAATTTCGGTCTGGGTGCCCGAGGACCGAGGGCCCAATACCTAGGCCGAATTTTCCAACGACCCCATGGCACATGAATATCACGCGCCCGAAGGTCTTTTTCGGCCTTGGTTCTCGGGACCCAGGACCTTTTCTGCCTGGGTTCCCGAGGACTCAGCTCCCTATTTTGGCCTGGGTGGCCACGGACCAAGGGCCCAATACTCAGGCCGAATTTTCTAATGAGCCCAAGGCGCGTGAATACCATGCGCCCAGAGGTCTTTATCGGCCATGGTTCTCGGGGACCAAGCGCCTTTTCCGCCTAGGTTCCCGTGGACTCAGGCCCATATTTCGGCCTGGTTGGCCGAGAACCAAGGGCCCAATACCTAGGTAGAATTTTCCAACGACCTCCGAGCGCGTGAATATCACCTGCCTAGACGTCTTTTCCAGCCCGTGTTCTTGGGGACCCAGGGCCTTTCTGGGCTGGGTACTCGAGGACCCATGCCCCAATTTCGGCCTGGGTGCCCGGGGACGAGGGCCCAATACCTAGGCCGAATTTTCCCAACGACCCCATGGCACATGAATATCACGCGCCCAAAGGTCTTTTTCGGCCTTGGTTCTCGGGGACCCAGGACCTTTGTCTGCACTGGTTCCCGAGGACTCAGCTCCCTATTTTGGCCTGGGTGGCCACGGACCAAGGGCCCAATACTCAGGCCGAATTTTCTAATGACCCCAAGGCGCGTGAATACCATGCGCCCAGAGGTCTTTATCGGCCATGGTTCTCGGGGACCAAGCGCCTTTTCCGCCTAGGTTCCCGTGGACTCAGGCCCATATTTCGGCCTGGTTGGCCGAGAACCAAGGGCCCAATACCTAGGTAGAATTTTCCAACGACCTCCGAGCGCGTGAATATCACCTGCCTAGACGTCTTTTCCAGCCCGTGTTCTTGGGGACCCAGGGCCTTTCCGGGCTGGGTACTCGGGGACCCATGCCCCAATTTCGGCCTGGGTGCCCGGGGACCGAGGGCCCAATACCTAGGCCGAATTTTCCAACGACCCCATGGCACATGAATATCACGCGCCCGAAGGTCTTTTTCGGCCTTGGTTCTCCGGGACCCAGGACTTTTTCTGGCTGGGTTCCCCTAATACTCAGGTCGAATTCTGTAATGACCCCAAGGCACGTGAATACCATGCGCCCAGAGGTCTTTATCGGCCATGGTTCTCGGGGACCAAGCGCCTTTTTCGCCTAGGTTCCCGTGGACTCAGGCCCATATTTCGGCCTGGTTGGTTGAGAACCAAGGGCCCATTACCTAGGTAGAATTTTCCAACGACCTCCGAGCGCGTGAATATCACCTGCCGAGACGTCTTTTCCACCCTGTGTTCTTTGGGAGCCAGGGCCTTTCCGGGCTGGGTACTCGGGGACCCAGGACCTTTTCTGCCAGGGTTCCCGAGGACTCAGCTCCCATATTTTGGCCTGGGTGGCCACGGTACCAAGGGCCAATACTCAGGCCGAATTTTCTAATGACCCCAAGGCGCGTGAATACCATGCGGCCCAGAGGTCTTTATCGGCCATGGTTCTCGGGGACCAAGCGCCTTTTCGCCTCAGTTCCCGTGGACTCAGGCCCATATTTCGGCCTAGTTGGCCGAGAACCAAGGGCCCAATACCTAGGTAGAATTTTCCAACGACCTCTGAGCGCGTGAATATCACCTGCCTAGACGTCTTTTCCAGCCCGTGTTCTTGGGGACCCAGGGCCTTTCCGGGCTGGGTACTCGGGGACCCATGCCCCAATTTCGGCCCTGGGTGCCCGGGGACCGAGGGCCCAATACCTAGGCCGAATTTTCCAACGACCCCATGGCACATGAATATCACGCGCCCGAAGGTCTTTTTGGGCCTTGGTTCTCGGGACCCAGGACCTTTTCTGCCTGGGTTCCCGAGGATCAGCTCCCTTTTTGGCCTGGGTGGCCACGGACCAAG